>SNQJ01S0144633.1:0-13103 GCA_010110895.2 Picea sitchensis
TTTTACAGCCTCTGTACATTTCTTTCATTAATAGAAATCGTGTATTACTGCATCTCTGATATATTTCTGTTATATTACTGGATATATGCGATATCTCTGTGCATTTCTTTATTATATCTCCGCTCTCATTTCGTGCCGAAAATAATCCGGATCACATTCACGCCCATGAATTCCTATGCTTACTCTGTCATGCCATCCCTTTTCATTGGGACCATCATGCCCAGGCCACCTTTGATTCACTAAAGGAGGAACTCAACAAAGCCTCCTTGATCAGTCACCTAGACTATTATATGGATTAAATACTCTACCTATCATCCTCCGATGTTTCGGTTTCTGGAGTACTCGTTCAGATCGACAACGACCAATGCGAACATTTTATATACTACATTAGAAAGAACCTCTCTGGGCCACCTCTCAAGTACAATCATGAAGAGAAGTTAGCCCTCGCATTCGTTCTTTTAGTTCAAAATATGCGCCATTATATATTACTTCATACTACAAAAGAATTCATCAATTCCAACCCCATGCTTTACCTCTTGAGTCGCCGCTAGATCAATTGAAAATTTTCACGTTGGATCATCATTCTCCAAGAGTATGACCTATATTTTACCACCCCGAAGAGAAAGAAATCCCTCATTCCCGCCAAACTCCTAGTATACTTTCCATCCAACTCTACAGACCCCCTAGTCAATGAGAATTTACTGGACAAGCATTTATTTCTCATATCATCAACAAATCCATGGTACGAAGATATGTTGGTCTATCTCCACACTCAAAAATTCAGTCCACACTTATCTCGGGATGATCCCCGTTGCATCTGACACCAAGCCTCACGATACCTCCTCATAGGATACATTTTATACCATAGAGGTGTCGACACACTTCTTCAACACTACCTCACCCTGGAAGAGGCCGAGATAGTTTTGAATGATTTCCAAAGTGGGGCATACGACGGTCACTTATCTGGCATGTCCACTGCCCAAAAAATCATTCTGGCGGGTTACTTTTGGCCCACATTGTTTCATGACTACATCCACATAGTTAAACGGTGTGAAAAATGTCAGTTATATGCATAGAAGGCTCGGGAACCACCTTCCCTCTTGCACTCCATAACCACTGCCGACCCCTTCTGCAAATGGGGCATCAATTTCATGACATGCAATCCTTCGTCCAACAATGGACACAAGTACATTGTAGTTTCCATTATCTACTTCACCAAATGGACTGAAGAAATTCCCACATTAAACAATACGACCGACACTGCGACATGTTTCTTCTTCAACCATGTCACCTCTCGCTTTGTTGTCCCCCTACAACTAGTCTTCGACCATGGAAATCATTTCGAGAACGAATCCTTCATGGAACTATTGGCCAAATTAGGATTCATCCATGATTTCGCCTCACCCTATTACCCACAATCCAATGGGAAAGTCGAGGCCATCAATAAAGTTCTCAAAACTATGCTCCAATGCACAATTGACAAATGCAAAACAAATTGGAACCATATGTTTTTCCTGCTTTGTGGGCATATAAAAAATCTATCAAAAAAACCATCGGTTTCACTCCCTTCCACTTAGTCCATGGCATCGAATCCATCCTCCCCATTAAATGTGAAATCCCCACGTTGCACATGACAATCGATCTCTTTCCATTTACACCGCCCCTCGATGAAGATGAATGGGAATCCTTACAGAACAATGAAGCATCCAAAAAGAAGACCAAAGCCACCTTTGACCGCCAAGTTAACCTTTGGTCATTTACTGAAGGTGACCTTGTCTTGGCCTATGATATCACCCATGATACTCTTGACCATAACAAATTTGAATTCCTATGGAGGGGACCCTATGTCATCCATCATTTCCTTACTAGGGGAACCTACATCTTAGGTCACCTCGGAGGCACCACCTTCAAGGACCCGGTCAACGGGTCATACTTGAAGAAATTCTACACTTGAGTGTAACCATTTTTACCTTAGGCTTTCCTTGATTTCCTATTTATTTTTTAGTCTTTTTTGAAGTAAGCTCTCTCATTATGTGAGCCTAATCCAATGTCTTGACTCCTTGTGTCAACATATGAATTATTTGTTCACTTACCAACATGTTGGAAGCAGGACAAAGCGGAAAGAAAGGCTATTTCGGGAAAGAAGGCACACACGAGGGAAGCGGTAGCTGGAAGAAAGATAAGCACACACACATGCATGGAATACCTAACGAAGTTAGGGCTAGGGTTTTTGCAACACATTGTAATCGTTGGCGAGCCAAAAATGTATAAATATAGATACCTAGGTCTCTTAGAAAGACATTAATTAGAGTTAGAGGATGATAAGTAGAATTAAAGGATGAATAGAGCTAGTAGGGAAGGAAAGACAAGAGGATTTTTGTCTTGATAGTTAGTTGTAATATTTTTCTATACGGACTAATTTTGTAACATGCTGAGTTGGATCAGAGTAAGGAGGGTAGATCTTGAGGGTTAGATCGTAGGTTGAGGACCCTGGTGCGATCTAGTTCGCCTCATAATAGATCTCAACCCGATTGAGAAGAGTTATAAAGTGTGTGGTGCTATAGTTTTGAGAAAGGCTATAATAAAAGAGCCGAGAAGCCAGCTCTTTGTGGATGTAGCCTAGGAGGGGGTGAACCATGGTAAAACCTGTGTTATGGGATTGAATGCATGTGTTTATGTATTGTTTCAATAGTTGTTGATGTATTAACCTAATGAGTTGATTATATTCCATGGATAATCGTAAATGGCAGTTTAGTGTGTTAATAAGTGAAACTAGAACTCTTAGCGCACATTTCATAGATCTCCACTCAATCTTGGGCTGCAAACGCATGAGTATTGCAGCCACCCATTAAGACTATCTCGAGTGAGACTGTGTGATGCAATCCATGCATTGCATTACCTTTTGGTTTACTAGGAGGGCTGATAGTTTTAGAGGCTTTGTTGGAACCCAAACATACATGAACCCTGGGTCATTCAAGACAAAGATATAAACTCATGTAAATGAATAAATAACCAACAAATGGTTCTGTTTCCATTGGTTGGAACAGTAGAGGATTGAGTAGAAGGGATCTATTGAAGATCTGTTAAAAGATACATAAGATCTGCGAGAGGTGGATCGAGAGAATAATAAAGCGGATGAGAAGAGGGAGAAAAGAATGAGCCTCTAGAAGGGGATGTTGAGACCATGGAATCCCACAAAAGCAGAGATCGAAAGCTGGTTGAAGACAAAGGAGATGGATTTTGCACAGAAAGATAACAGAACCCCTAGAGTAACACCATGCAAACATCTTGAGAAATACATGTTTACTGATTTGCATGAAGTCTTTTTCTTTGATTTCCCACACTTATTGTAGGATTGGATATTAAGGCTAAAGGAAAACCATGCAAAGAACCGGATCTGAAAGTTAGAGTGGACCCCATTTAATATCGCACAGTTATAGCAGGTGAACAACAAATTCACCCGTGCAGTAGATTTTTGGCTCGACAATATTGTAGCAGGTTTTATAATAGAGTTTGGAATAGATACATTGAAGTCATATAGTGCAGCAGAGAAAGAGTTTCTGCGTGGACCTCGAGGAAGGTATATTAGATCGTTGTATACTTCTATTAAGATCTTGTTGTATAAAAAAGTTGTCATGAAAATGAATTCAGACAACTAAACTTCCCTGCGTGCATGGGGGAAAGGGGGAAGCACTTACATAAAGAGGAGAAATGGAAGGAGGATTGGATAAAGGAAATAAGGAGGAAGCCTTGGACCCGATCATGATGGACGATGACCAAATCAAGCGGATCATGGCAACAGTTGGAAAGATGCGTAGTGGAGTACCCTACCAATACAAGGTGAATACCAAGAAGATATTCGTAGCAACGAGGGAAGGCTTGGCGAGTGATGAAGAAGAGGTAGATGATCTCCAAGCTGTGGAGAAGATTGAGGAAATTCTACGTGCAACATATGAGAGGAAGACAAGAGGTCCAAGAGAGGGAAGCGAAGGTAGAAATCCTATCCATATTAACGTCAGTGTGGAACCCATAAACCCATGTGCAAATAATACACCAAAGAGAACACCACCATTTAGACAACCGCATTTCGGGGGAAGAAAGATAGAAGGAAGTACATCTACACAAGGAACAAAAATTGGAGGATCCAGTTCAGAAAGCACTAGTCAAGTATCTACACCATGCAGAGGTAGTAGTTCAACATTTAGGATGGAAGGACACGATCCCACCATCAGGTTACCAGAATTCATAGGAGAAGCGTAAGAGGATACGAAAAAACATTTGTTTATATGTGAAAAGATATGGGAAGTGAAACAGATCATAGATTAAGATACTAAACTTGCTCAACTAGCGATAACACTAAGGGATCACGCACTGGATTGGTATATGAGTTTAGCTACAAACAATTGACCAAGGACAACCAGAATGATTGCGGACATAAAGAAATTGTTGATAAATGAGTTCCATAATCCAAGTTCATAAGATCAATACATGAACAAGATGATAGAAATTAGACAAAAACCATGAGAATCCATATGGAATATTGATCAGAGATTCAAGCAACTGAAAGGAAGTTGAAATATCTCATGACCGATATGCAACATAGGCATATGTTCGTCAATTCACTGCTAGCACATTTAAAACACCCATTGCGACATCATAAGTTTTAGACACAGGCAGAGGCTCTGCAGGCATCCCTACAATTGGAAGAAAACCAATATTAGCAGACAGATCCAGCCATCGAAGAACTAAAGGAGGATTTGAAAAAATTAACATTCCAGCTAAACCAGAACAAAATCAAGGACAAATGAGAATTTGTTTGGTGTACCTCATGCAGGATAGAAGGACACCACAAGAACGAATGTCCAACATTCACGCATTATATGAAAGTAGGAATGCCAAATCCACTACCAACAGGAGGACTATGGTGTGAAATCTTGAAGAAACCAGGCCACGATCTGTATCACTTCCCAATGATGCAGAAATACCAAACAGTCCCAAAGATTTCATATTGAAACTTTTTCAAGTCAGTGGGCCACAACGATAAAGATTGTCGAACTATGGATTTGATGAGAGAGAGGACATCATATGCATATAGGGTGTAGGAAGAAATGATGACTGGGCAAGCGGCACTACATTTTAACCAAGTTCCAGCCCATACAATAGTGCACAACAGTAGTACAATACGGTGCAATGAATATATAATACCGCGCAACAATAATACAACATAGCGAAACCTCAGTAAAACACCGCATAGTACAATCAAGTGCCTCAGTATAATGCATTGAGAGGAGATAGAGATGGCTACAGAGGAGGAGGAAGAGCGATATGAGGCTTTGGAAGAGGTATAGGACTAGTGGTATGTCATAATTGTCAACAAATGGGACATTGTGCAAGGGAATGTCCACTTCCACCAACAAATTGTATGTATTGTCGCCCATCGGACCATGATACAAAAAAATGTCTGACACTATTAGTAAAGATCCAGGAAAAGAGGAACCAAAACAACCAAAATGTTCAATGGATTTCAAATGAAGCAAGTGATGAAGGATGGAAAATCAACATAGTTACGTGCGGAGGAGATAAAACAAGAAACAACGCAGCTCGACAAGAGCTAGTACAACACCAGTGGGTGAAAAAGAATGTTGAACCAATGAGACAGTTTGACGCACAAAACTAGAAGGACACATTTAAGCAAGCCAGACAAGAATTCTTGAATAAATACACTGCGTCGAATTCAACTGTGCAGCAAAGAAAGGAAGCACCGGAGTATGAGATGCCTCCATTATTGGATCATACCAATGAAATGCAACCCATGGGACAAGTAAGTACGATCAAAGCCTTTTTTCAATCATGTGTAAAATTGTTGAATGATCCATCAGCTGTCAAAATATTGCAAACTATATTAGAAATATGTAGCACAGAGACAGAAGGAAAACTAGAACAAAAAACAATCAATCACCTACATGCAAGGAGAAGAACAAGTAGGGAGTTCAAGATGAATGCCAACATCGGAGATTTCAACATGGGAGATATTACACTGAATCTAGGATCCAAAGTCAATGTACTACCCAAGAAGACATGGAAATGTATGGGAGAGCCTACATTAGGATATTCACAGAGTCTTTCCACTAGGTAGACTGAAAGGAGTGACGATAGACTGAAAGGAGTGACAATAGACCTGGATGGCATGTGCACTAAAGCATACTTTGAAGTGATTGAAATAGTGGAAGACACAACACCATATCCAACATTGCTTGGCTTCGATTGAGAGTTTCATAATGAGGCCATAATCAACTTAAAGACAAGAAAAATGACATTGAAGTCAGGAGAATATAGGGTCATCGCGCCGTTAGACCCATCAAAAGGGGAAAGGTTTGTAGAACCTACTTGTCTAGACTTAGAAGAAATCAACCAATTGTATAGAACAACTACGTGCAATGAGGATTACATGAACCCAACTGCAGACGGGATACTCAGTTGGCAGAGAATTACTTCATGTGTGACAGACTTAGATATAGGCTTAGAAAACTCGCAACAAAGGCTACACGAAGTTTCCACAAGAAGGTGTGCAAGAATCAACCACACAGTAAGATGGGTAGGCACGGAGATTAGGGAACCACCCAATTTTCATGGAGTGAATGATCTAGAAGTATTCTTGGCACAGTATGAGGATGAAGTAATAGAAAATCAGAGACTCTTAGCACTCGATATAGCACTCAAAGCCACACTTGCAAGATGGTGGAGCGCACACAAGGAAACAATCAAGGATTGGTACCAATGCAATCAATTACTACACATAAGGTTCGGCGCAGAACAGAAAAGAAACAAGCAACATAAGTACAATGGATAGGGGGCACCGGCGGAACACTTGGACAAGTGTATAGTGTTGTGGAAGATGACACACCCAGAAGAATGGCCTCGTCATTTCATGCTCACTTTAGAGGGTATACCAACCAACTAGTATACAGACTAGGAGATGCGCATAGGAACTTCGAATTGGACAATACTACAACATAATTTTACAGTCACTTTCATGTTTGAGCATGAGAACCCCAATATAGATGCAACTCTTAAGAAGATAAGAGGGGTAATATTCATCATGGAACCAGAAGTCGAACTCATAATAGAAGAACACCAGCGGAACAAACAGACAGTGAAAGAACTGTTGTCATCCTATCATGTGCAGGAAGAAGCACCAGATGAAGACGATCTGTGTGATATTCAGATCAAAGAAGTGGAAGGTCAAAGAGAAGTGGAAGGTCCACCACTAGAATCAGAAGTAACTATTGCGTCGATCAAGGTGAAGAAATTCAACATTGGGACAGTTGAGAATCCCAAAATGGCCAGCATTGGAGAGTACTGGGATGAACAAACAGTAGAAAGCATAACCGAGTTTCTACGCGAGTACAACAACCTGTTTCCCAAAAAAATTACATAAATTAAGGGTATAGCAGGAGAGCTAGAAGAAATGAAGATACCACTTAGAGCTGAAGCGAGGCCGATTAGACAATGACCATATAGATTAAATCTTATATATAAGCAAAAATTCAAAGTTGAGATCGACGGGATGCTCAAAGTTGGAATCATAGAACCCATGGAGGAATTAGAATGGATAAGCCCAATGGTAGTTCAGGAGAAAAAACAAGGTAGGATAAGAATATGCATCGACTTGAGGAAGTTGAACGATGCATGCCTACATGACTCATTCCCTACACCTTTCACGGACGAAGTGTTGGAGAACATAGGAGGACATGAAGTCTAGTCAATCACTGATGGATTCTCAGGCTACCACCAGATCAAGATAGCATAAGAAGATAGATACAAAACCATGTTTTCTACAGAAAGGGGATCCTACTACTACACAATCATGCCACTTGGACTGAAGAATGCACCAACAATATTTTCCAAAGTAGTCATCGCTGCATTCAAAGAATTTATGCACCAATTTCTAGAGGTTTACTTGGACAATTGGACAGTCTATAGTCTGTTGAGAGACCATGTAGAGGTCTTGCGCCTGATGTTAGAAAGATGAAGGTAGTGCCATGTATCATTAAGCAGAAAAAAAATGTATATTTGGAACACCATTTGGGATACTTTTGGGCCATATAGTATGCAAACAAGGCTTACTAGTAGATCCTGCAAAGATTGTAGTAATTGTTAACTTGCCACCACCAAAGATAGTCTGCCAACTAAGAGAGACATTGGGGACCACAAGCTACTACAAAATTTTTATAAAAGGGTACGCACAGATTACCGTGCCAATGGAGAAACTTTTAAGAAAAGATACACAATTTCAGTGGAATGAATATTGTCAACACGGGCTAGATACGATGAAAGAAAATATGGTCACCGCACCAATACTGGTATTTCCAGAATGGGAGAAAACATTCCATGTACATGTAGATGCATCAGCCATAGCACTTGGAGCTATTTTGGCGCAGCCAGGAGTGGGAGGCTTTGATCACCCTATAGCATTTGCAAGAAGAAAACGCTTAGAATCATAGCAGAACTATAACACCACAGAAAGGGAAGGCCTAGTGATGGCCTACGCACTACACAAATTCAGACATTACTTATTGGGAAAACATTTTAAGATGTTCACAGATCACTTAGCCCTTAAGTACCTAGTCAACAAGTCAGTATTGGGGGGGAGAATCTGTCGATGGTTGCTATTGTTTCAAGAGTTTGATTTTGAAGTAATAGTCAAGCCAGGAAAGTTGAACGCAGGACCTGACCACTTATCAAGGGTCACAAATGGAGAAGAAGCCACAAACGTATAGGACAAATTTTCAGATGCACAGTTATTTTTAGTACAGATCATTGAAGAATACTTTTCATATATCATCGAGTACTTGATTACAGGTCATGCGCCATAGGAATATAACATCGCACAAAAGAAGAACATGGTATTCTGGGCTACAGACTATAGGCTAATCACCGGACACTTATAAAAAATGGGCCCAGATAGAATCTTGCGAAGATATGTGCTAGAACATGAAATACCAAGGGTTTTAGGAGAAACACATGAGGGAATAGCATGAGGACATTACACAGGAAAAGATATTGCACAAAAGTTACTGTGCGCAGGACTATGGTGGCCGACCATTTACAGAGATTTGAAATAATACTGTCAGAGATGCGATGTTTGTTAGAGGGTTGGAAAACCCAATAGAAAGGATGAGATTCCATTACAACCATAGGTAACTTTGTAGGTATTCGACAAATGGAGAATCGACTTCATGGGACCAATCAACCCACCAGCCAAAAGAACAGGAGCAAGGTATATTATCATTGTGACATAATACCTGACAAGATGGGCAGAAGCAACACCAGTGAAGGATTGCAGTGTAGAAACAACAAAAGACTTTCTATTTGAACAAGTAATCACTCGGTTTGGTTGCCCAAGAATTTTGATGAGAAACTAAGGCACACACTTCATTAACGACACTATCAAAGCTATGACTGAAGAGTTTGAAGTCCATCATCTAAAGAGCACACCATATCACCCACAGGAAAATGGCACAGTAGAAGCATTTAACAAGATCCTTGAGAATGCACTGACAAATATCTGTAATGTTAGCAGAGA
Organism: Picea sitchensis; assembly: GCA_010110895.2. Taxonomy (NCBI): domain Eukaryota; kingdom Viridiplantae; phylum Streptophyta; class Pinopsida; order Pinales; family Pinaceae; genus Picea; species Picea sitchensis. Next base: position 9,587 of record SNQJ01S0144633.1, read on the forward strand.
CGATTGGGGCCTCAAAATACCAATAGTATTGTGGGCATAAAGGACCACATGCAAGAAGTTGATAGATCACATGCTATTTAAACTAGTATATGTCCAAGAAGCAGTGGAGCCATAAGAATTTCTGGTACCCAGTCTGCGCGTAGCGAAAATTACACACATGATAGAGCGAGGCGCAGTACAAGAGAGATTAAATCAGTGGATGATCATGGAGGAATATAGGATCCTAGGAGGGTTCCACCAAAAAGTTAAAAAATAATGGGACAAAGCTTGGCATGACAGACACTTCAAGAAGAAAACTTTCAAAAAAGGAGACTTAGTCTTGTTGTATGACAACAAATACATTCAACATTCAAGAAAACTTAGAATGCACTGGTTAGGACCGTATGAAGTATAATGCACTGGTTAGGACCGTCTTTTTGTATGGGAGTTGTACATTTGAAGGAATTAGGAGGCACATAAATTAGAGGGATGATCAATGGAAGTCAACTGAAGTTGTACACAGACAGTCGACCACCTACAACATGAAAGTCACTGTGCAGTAAAAAAAAACAAAATACCAACCTAGGTACAGTGCATCGAAACGAGAAAGAGCACGCACACTTAGGAATACAAACCCGGAGAGGACAAGGCCAATAGTCAGTTCAAAATGGAAACAAGAGGGAAAGTTAAAGAAAACAAAGGAAGTAGTAAATGACAAAGGCAAGTCGACTTGAATGTCGGAAATGACCGACGGGACGCCACATTAATTGCGTCAACTAGAGATGGTGAGGGAGAGTAATAGTAATTACAAAGGAACTAGAGGCTCATTGAACCCATAATAAAGGTAGCTTCTTCGACAAGATTCATATGATGCCCATACAAAGCAAGGACAAAGGAGAAAAAATTCTATTGTGAATTAGAAGAGACAAAGAGAGATAGAGCATATGAAGCACAAAGAAAAGTTCACAAAGGTTGTATAAGCCACTAAGCTCGGCGGACGATCGAATGTCACCACCATGGAACCACCAAAACAAGTCTAACTGAGCTAGACTGCCAGAAAATCCAGAGTTAGAACCAGGGCACAAGTATAATCGCAGGAAAGCGAACAACAACCACCAGAGGTCGTTAATGTCGACGAAATCCCATCACTGGATACAACACCAATGAACCCCACACCCATGGTAGAAGAAACTTAACAGAAAACACCCAAGGAAATGAACGTGGATATGCAGGCAAAGGAACAGGGTTTGTTATCGCACAGTTTGTATTTTAGGTCACAGGTTATAGGATAGAGGAAAAACTGGCGTAACAGGAACCTTCCCCACCCAATGTCACCTCGATGGGGAGGTTCTTTCTATTTAGGGAGGTTAGCCTAGGGGAGACATCCCCGGTAACCTGGGGTTTGAAGAGGCAATGGATACAAGGTCAAGTGTTAAGATTTCCCTCCTCGCAGGTTACCACCAGTATCAGATAGTCCGGCTAATCAGCCAATAAAGAAGTGAAGTCCTTGTTGAAAACACCTGCCTGGAACAAGATAATAAAAATACAATATGTATATTTGTAGGCTATAACTCAAAGGGTTAGTTTTTCTTAACTATCTGATTTCATTTAATAAGCAATGTAATAGATAAGATGAAGTCAATGTTCTGCTAAATAGCCTATGCAAGATCACCAATTCATCAATATCTACAAAAAATGACCAAGCCAACAATATTTTCAATCAACAATTGTTCAATAAATGCTTGACGTCATCATTTAATTGCTCATTTATTAGTCAAAAAGCTTGCTGCATCAAGTATGGCGTCAGCCTAGGTTAGCAGCGTTAGGGTTTCAAAAATTTAAATTTTAGAAGATGGTTTTGTACACCTAAAGCTCAACGTTGGAGATATTACTAGTGCCTTAGGGTAAATGGAGTCAAAAGCAAGGGCAAAAAGTCTCAGGAGGATTTAAAATTTAGAGACTGGAAGGTAGGGTTCTATGGTGCTACAATGGCAGGGCCCTAGAATCAAAACCCTAGGGGAAGGAGGCTCACTCCGGTGTTGCTTAAGAAAGGCCTCGTGCTCATTCTTCCTTCTCTAAATACACTTGGCAAAACGGCTAGATCAAAGTATAAATTTAAGGGAGAAAGTGTTGCAAAGGCAAGGCCTTCAAACCCTAGAAGGTGAAAACCCTAGGTGTAGTTCAACTAGGCCTAGGACGTCTCCTCTTTTCAACCTATAACTTCAACGCTAGCTCAGAAAAGAGAGAAAAGTGTAGCAACGACTAGGCTATATCTTCCTTTTTCAATGGCTAAAACTATTTCTCACATGTAGCAATGACCTACTTGTGTGCTTGCTACCTAGGGTTTTAAGATTTAGCAATATAATAGAAAAATGTAAGAAATTAAGCCTACAACCATTCACTTAAGAAGTTTTGCATGAAAAATTCACTTACATGTCATGAAGAAAGCATAATCAAACCCTAGTTGTAAACCTTCCATGAGAGAAATACAATAAACACCAAGAGAAATCCTCCTCCAAGAATAGTGCCTCACTTAAAACACCAAAATTACCCAAACTAGGGCGCAAGTTTTGAGATCTCACAAGAGAGTGAGTTATGTTATGTTCAAATGAGGGAAAAACATCCTCAATATATATCAATCCATGACCTTTAAATTACAAAATAGGTCATTAAAACAACCGACAAGGATGACTACAAAAATTATGCTTTTTTTATATTAACTGCTAGATAAATGACATAAAATGAGCAAAAGGTGGGACGTCAAGCCTTTCTGAAGGAGACGTTGGCCCTTTTTGGGCATATCCAGCATCCATAAGTTAGACGTTAGCCCTTCTAGGGATCCTCCAAGCGCCAACACGTGCCAATAACCTCATCACACTACCACACGCTCAAGGTAACGTCCAACTCTTCTAGGTGACGTCCTGTCCATCAAGAGGAAAACGTTCCATCTGAAGTGGGTGATTCCCCCTAGGCCGGGCTCTTCCAAAGTGTCCTGGGTGGAACGTCCTTCTTTCTTCATGTGAAAAGGCTCATCATAACACTGTCCTGTCTCTTCCATCCCAGCAACCATCTGATGGGCTCTTCAGCCCCATGGAGGTCTGAGCTAATCATCTCCCCATGTGAACCGGTCCACTGCTACCTGTCCGTCGGGCATGGTCCTGCACATCAAAAACTTTGCCCTCCATGGGATCATTAGTCCTCGAGATTATAGCAATGTCAATCATATTTCATCATTAAATTCATCAAATACATGCACGAGATCCCTAGCATATCCTCTAATAGCTCAAAGACATTACACTGATCTACTATAAAAAGTTGAAGAAATAGATAGAATAACCTATTGGGCCAGTATCCATAAGAAGAAGAAAGTTTCCAAAGAAGTTTATTCAAGCCATGTAACATGAAGTGATATGGTCTAAGGATGTCCAGTCATAGTGAAGACCCGACGTAGGTATTGTCGGTGGGTGCCTTTGTAGGAGGTGAGTTGTACCCGTCATGGATGCAGTTTTTTCCAAGCCCCTTTATTGCCTTTATTCTT
>SNQJ01S0144633.1:25922-47144 GCA_010110895.2 Picea sitchensis
CCCCCAACCATGGTCAAGTGGGTTAATGTAAGATCCAAGCAGTCGTCAGAAATGAAAGGAATTTAATGCATATATCTGAAGGTTATAATGATCAAATATGACACATACCATGATACCTGGACCAATTACCTCATGGAGCAAGAGTCTTCTCTGATACAAGTCCAAGCTAAAGGTGATGGATGATGTTGTTGTTGACAGGACAAGTTTGATGAAGAAGAAGAAAGATGGGCCCTCTAGGTCCATGCTCAGGTCAATCCTTCTCTCGGTACTCCATGTCTAGGACCTGTAGGCCTTGAGACATGATCTCCTAGTTATCCCTAGAAATCGGGGACAACATACACAATTACCGAGGATGATGCAGACATGATAGCCCAAATGGTGTAGGATCATACATCTAAGTATTTTAAGAATGTTTTGCACCATAGGGATAGAATTCAAGAGAAGATGACAAATATACGACAGTTCCTCAAGCAGATCGGGGAAGCACAGGAAGCAGGCAGTAGCATTAGAACATGGTCATTGGCATCACAAATAGGAGAAGAACCTAAAGCAAGTGAGGAGGATACAGTCCACACAATACCGCAGCCGAGTGAAACATTCCACATTACACCCATAGTGTTGCGCATGGATGAGATTGTAGGGCAGACACCCCTAAAGGAATTAGCCCAATTACAATTGTTATTGTCGCGGATACCATCCAAGGCTCTACATAAACTACAAGTTATTGTTACCCAGGAGGTGCAGTCTTGTGCATTCACAGACACAACCAAATTATAGCAGGCAAAGGATAAACATGACTCACTGGAATTGATATATGATCAGGCAAATCTCGAGACCCAAGAGGAGAGAGAACATGTGAATGGATTGGAACAAAAGCTGGCTAGAACTTATGAAAAGATTCCAGAGACCGTGCAGAGGTCCAAACTCACAACAACTGAGAAGATTGATCGGATTACACAGGCACTCGATCAATATCAACAGGAGATCGAGAATCTTCGTGAGCAGCTCACACCTACCACTATGTCGGAGGTAAGGGAGCAAAGGAAGCAGGAGGCAACATAGAAGCTACAGGAGATAGCGTGACAGGTCAGTGCAGCAGCCGACTTGTTCGATAAAGCAACACAGCTATGGAAAAAGTTGGAAGAGGATCTGCAGGTCCAACAGTGGGACAATGAAGAAGAAAGGATTAGCACAACTATCCAAGACCTCAAGCAGAGGCAGAAGACAATGTCCAAAATGAAGCATGTCAAAGGGGTGCAGGATATGAAGATACTATAGGAAGATCTCACCACTGCGTAGACGCAGAAAAAGGACGCTAGGATCAAATGGAACCGCTCCAAGAGTGAGTAGCAGAGGTCATTGCACAAGCATAGGAAGCCAAGACATATATGGAACAAACCCAGGCAGAGTGGGCATGATTGATAAACGACGAGATTGCAATGCAGACAATAGACACACTCAAGGAAAAGATTGCATAGGCTCAAACGTAAGCAACAGAGCTCAGGGAAAATTTCTAGGTGATCACCAGGGAGATCGACGAGGCACACAAAAGTTAGGTGACTCAGGATGAGCCACATGTCAGTGTTGGGGGCCTATTGGAAGTATGCCAAAGCGGAAAGAAAGGCTATTTTGGGAAAGAAGGCATGCACGAGGGAAGCGACAGTTGGAAGAAAGAGCAGCATGCACGCATGCATGGAATACCTAACGACGTCAGGGTTATGGTTTTTGCAATACATTGTAATGGCTGGCGAGATAGAAACATATAAATATAGATACCTAGGTCTCATAGAAAGACATTAAGTAGAGTTAGAGGACGATAAATAGAATTAAGGAATGAATAGAGCTAGCGGGGAAGGAAAGACTAGAGGAGATTTGTCTTGATAGTTAGTTGTAATATTTTGTTATACGACCTAATTTTGTATGTTTTGGAGCTGGAACGGAGTAAGGAGGTTAGATATTGAAGGTTAGAACATAGGTTGAGGAGCCTAGTGAGATCTAGTCTGCCTCATAATAGATCTCAACCCGATTGAGAAGAGTTGTAAAGCGCACAATGCTATAGTTTTGAGAAATGCTATAATTAAAGAGCCGAGAAGCTAGATCTTTGTGGATGTAGCCCAGGAGGGGGTGAACCACGGTAAAACCTGTGTTATGGGATTGAATGCATGTGTTTTTGTACTGTTTCAATAGTTGTTGATGTATTAACCTAATGAATTGATTATATTTCATGCATAATCGTATATGGCAGTTTAGTGTGTTAATAAGTGAAAGTAGAACTCTTAGCATACATTTCACAGATATTCACTCAATCTTGGGCTGAAAATGCATGAGTATTGCAGCCACCCATTAAGACTATCTCAGGTGAGATTTTGTGGGTGCACTCTGTGCGTTGCGTTGCCTTCTGGTTTACTAGGAGGGTCGATAGTTTTAGAGGATTTGTTGGAACCCAAACAGACATGAACCCTAGGTCATTCAAGATAAAGATATAAACTCAGATAAATGAATAAATAACCAACACCACATCAAGTACGCAAATGGAGTCAATTGCTGGACCCAGAATCTCACTTCGACAACTTGGGCCATTTACACCCTGGACCATGTGTTGCTCCACTCTAGCGGCATATGCCTTGGCCCCGCCACCAACAACCAAGTTGAATATGTTGTTTTCATTGGTCTCCTCTTTGAGGCCAGACACCCTCATATTCGCCACCTTAGTGTCCTCTTAGATTCTCATCTCATCGTCCATCAACTCAACAATGTGTATTGTTGGTCCTAAGGTCTGCACCTGACTGCTAAAAGGAAAATCTAGGCCACCTATCAATTTTGGAATGATTATTACTTAATAAGTTGGTTTTGTTGGTAAGCTTAAGGACAAGTTTTCAAATATGTTACTCTGGTAGGACATGCCACACAGTGTAAAAGTAGGTTCTCCTTTGCTAATGGTATGGGTATTAAATGACAATTGGGGGTATGAAAAGACAAACACAAACAAAAACAACAAGCAATTCAATGAATCACTTGATGTGTGAAAACTAAGACTCAAAATAATATCTTAAGGCTTAGACAAACATCTAGATGCAAATCATTCAAAAGGTTTCAAAATAGTGGATCTTTCTTTGAAAAATAGTTGTATAACAGGCTAGATAATCAACAAAAGATAAACTAAAACAATAATTGTTAGAATGAGGAAATGTACATTGCACACATCACAAAATCTGCATTTAAGATAAGAATCAACACATAAATATTTGAGTAAGAGAACACAACTGTCATCAACATATATTCACTCGGTAGAAAAATTTACAATTAACTGAGAAGGTCTAATCCTTCTGTTTCTTCTTCTTTCCTCCCCCCAAAAAAACCTCCTTAAAACATACAAAGACTGCATATTTAACAAAGTTGCAGAGGTTCTTCGCCCATCTGGGACTGAGACCTAACTCTAGATAACTGATTGTAGAACAAACTATCAATTTAACTAAAACATGCGTGGAGTACATAATGTATACTTCCTACTGGACTTAATCAACAAGAGTGGTTCTTATCACACATAGAAGAACACTCTTAAATCTAATCTAGGAGACTGTAGGAATCGATCAACTAAAACTACTACTATCTCTGAGACAGAAAGGATGAATGAGCTGGATAAACTTGAATTGGAAGAAATATACTCATAGTCGAAGAATTAAGTGACGTGACAAGCATTGGCGTGCATGCGAGTTGTTTGAGGCCTCTGGAGATGACCCGCTGCATGAGAATATCATCACGTTATCTGCTTCTCCTATGAACTTTCGGCAGCTAAATGCAACCCGTTGTTGGCCCTGCTAACTATCACTTGTATTGCTTGGATAAATGCATTGTTTTCAGTCAAGCAGACATCGGAAAGACATAATTGGTTGTCCAATAGAGGAACGGGATGAGTGAAGGTGGATGATGTGGATGCAGATGGAGTGGAGACAAGTGGAGGTGACATGGAATGACATGTGGGTGGGAGGTTGATAGGTGGCGTGTGGTGAGAGGAGGGTTAGATATCGAGAAGTGAACGATATTGGGTGGTGGAGGATAGGTGTAATGTAGTGAGAGGTGGGAGAGATACATGGGGGTGATGGGGGTGTGAGTGGAGGTGAATGGAGGATATATGGAGCATGGTGAGAGGGGAAATATCGCGATGTAATACGGTAGGATTCAGGAGGGGGGGGTAGGCAGTAAGAAGATTAGAGAGGGGGTCTAAAACCATGAGGAGGCACCACATTAGTTGGGCCTGGGCATGGGGAAACCACCATTTCGGACCCCTCCCCCCCACCGTTAAAGGTAGAATGGTCGAGGGGGCCCGAAATCATGTGAGGACCATCGATATAGGAGATGGAGAAGCTGTCGATTGCGATTAGCGCTGGAGTTAGGTGCTCCATGAAAAAACATCTTTTCATCATGTCTTTGAAGTCTCAAACACCATAGAACTATTGATATGGAGGAGGAGGCCAGATTTCCACCTTTGAAGATCGATCTTGTCACTTGCATGCATTTAGATCCTGAAAGGCCTATTTTGATTGGCTGCTAGCTCTACTGACTCTTACTAAGTTGTCCACCGGATGTGTCAAACTTGGTTGTCTCCTGCACATACAAAAACTAGGTGGACCTCTTGGATGCTCAGTTAGTGACCACTTATGATGACGAGTATTCCAAATTCAAACCAGAACATGTGATCCTCTCTCAAGAAATACAATGATGGTGTAAATACGCAAATCCAAATAGGGGCCATGAAGAAATAAAAATGGGGAATAGGCTAAGAAAGAAACAACAAAACTCAACATTGATGGATGGATAGGGTGAGAGATAGAAGAGGGCAGGGGTGCAGACCTAGGTAACAACATTGGCTCCAACTGAGTATAGCTCATCCTTGTGAGGTGCTGAGAACTGTAGATCGATTCCTTAGGACTAAACAATTTCTCTTACTTTCCATTACTTACCTCTATTTTTTTCTGCCAGCCCTGTGTATCTACTACTGTGCCTCAGCCATGCATTTTCTTGAACTGAAAACTGAAACTACACCCCAGTGCCTTTTTTGGGCTATGGAGTCTTTATTCACACACAACTAACTAATAAAAAGCAATAATAAAAGGAAACCATATGTGGTACAAGAGGGACCTTCCCTCATCGTTAAACAAAGTAGTGTTTCAAGAAGTGCCCATTTACCGGGCCTCCAAAGATCTTTGCATCATTTAGATTGTGTAAGATAAATGTATTATTGTCCAGAGCTTCAACCACCTTAAAAGGACCAAACTAGAGGTTGTCAAACTTATTGTGCTTGGAGTTTTCATCCCTTCCAACATCCAACCTCAAGACCAGTTCACCCTTTTGAAATATTTCCTTCTTGGTTTTCTTGTCAAAGGTTGATTTGACCTTGTTCTGGTATCTTTTTGTTGTTGGCATGTTTTTACAGAAAAGCGTGTGCTTTTCATTGATGGCAAGAATAGAAGGTGGAGCAGAAGGAAGCATAAGATTAGGAGGAGGACCAAACAGTATGCAGAGCTCAAAGCTCAGAAGAGATAGCGCTTTGCGCTTTCCAGAAGTGTAATCGAGGTCCAAGTGAAGGACTCGCAGGAGGAGAAAAGGTCAAGACCTTTGAGCACTCAGAAAACCTTCTAAGTCAAAGAGATCAGAAAGCTTAAGAGGAAGAACGAAAGTGGTCGTTGGATCACCAATCCTGAATACCCGATGACCATTAGATCAAAGTCCCATGACCAGAGGAAGCACAAAGGAGAAGTACAGATCTGATCCATTGGATCTGAGCGCTGAGGATCAACAGTCATTGGATTAAGAAATAAATGTAAGAAGGTTAAGCCTTTGATGATCATATGAGAGTGGACTTGTCAAAGTACCGAAGTCTAGAAGTAAGAAGGGACCATCCATCATCAATACTGACAGGTGGCACATGATCCTCAACTTCGGAGAAACTCAATTTGAGGATGTTTTAGTTTGAGACTTGAAAAAACTGAAGTCCGGAGAGCCGAAGTAAACGATAGCCGTCAGATCAGTTTTAAGTCGAAGGATAAGATAAGCCAGCAAAGCCACATCGTAGAAAGATTGAGCTGTCGATCTAAGATTATGATCAACGAATAGGATTCACTTCGGATATAAAGATACGAGGAGGTTACGCTCCAGAAAGTTTGAGATTGGAAAAACACGAAGCCCAAAAATCCAAAATGAATAAGAACCATCAGATTTAGAGTACATACAAGGATTGTTGGATCAGTGTTGTTGGTCAGTAGACCACATCAGCAGATCACGCCAGCAAGACTACGTTAGCAAGGACACATGGCGCAATCAGACATTGACAAGTGTCAAGTTGATTTGGCACTTCAAGTACGTGCAAATCACAAATTCAAGTGACACATGGTAGCTACTAGGCTCATGACACATCGTCAAGTGACGTAAGTAAGTGACGTCACTCTGGGAGTTTTACTTCAGGATTTTTACCACCAACATATTCCCTAAGTCTCGAAATGGATACGATTCGTCCGATCTAAAGATCACTTCAGATGCATTCTCAACCGTTGATCTAGTACAATGGAAGGATAGTGTAAGTGGAAGTGTTAACTGAAAGAAAGCGGTTTCCACCACCTATGACTTATTCAACAGGTGACCACTCTGAAGGAGAATGAAGAAGCGATCAGCCTAAAGTCCCAAAGTGCCGAAATAACTTATGATTGTTGATCGTGCAAGAGGATATGTGTGAACGGATCGTGAACTCCAGGCGAAACTACTCCAGGAAAATGTGAAGTAGAAAGGTTTGAGATTGCCGAAGGCTGAAGTCCCAGAGTGGAGGATATCCATTTTATTAAAGGGACACATGTCATTGGATCATGGACTCCAGGTGAAATTCTCCAGGAGCAAGTGGAGTTTGAGAATCTAAACTCCTAAAGCCTGAAAGGAGAAATCGACCTTGTTTTTTGGTTTGGAGGGCCACATGTCACTTGATCGTTGAGACTAAGGATCGCACATGGAAAAAGGAAATAAGTAAGAGTTTTCGATTGAAGAGGATAGATGTCAGCATATCTTCCATTCCTGAAGATATCCAGTCAACAACAAAAGGGTTTGAGATCTGAAACTCCCGGAGCCTGGATCATGAAGTAAATCTCAGTCGTTGATGTAGGAAGATGAGATCTAGTCTGCAGACTTGAGAGGATAGATCTGAACCGTTCAGTCAGGAGCACCGTCAAGATCGTGATATCAACAATAGTGCTCCATTGCGGGGCCAGAACATGCTCAGGTCTTAATTTTTCATGAGCGGGTCGTAATTAAAACCACGGTTTTGGAGAAAGGATGCATATGGACACACCCGTAATTGTTTGGTCACATGAATCTCATAGCCCAAGGTCATATCGTGAAACAGATCCAGTGCTCAATAGATAGAAATTAGGAAGTGCCTTTTTGGATAGGCGTTTGTTCACTGTCGATGATCACGTGAGGGAAGGGGCTTAGAATCGAAAGAATGCATAATTGACTGGATGTAACTGACAAAGAATACGAAGAGTTTCAACTGCCATAGAAGCTAAGTAATCTCAGCATAATACCCACTGATGATGAACACATTGAGTATAACTGCCAGAGAATTCAAAGAGCTTCAAGGTGATCACTAGAGGAATTGAAGAGTCTCGAGGTAACTACCAGTGGGATGAAGACTCGTCAAAGAGACAATTGACAGATGGAAAATCGTTGAATACTGTAACTGCCAGTAAAGCTAAAGAATTTCAGGATAACGACCCACTAATGAAGAACCGTCTCTGAATGATCACTAGAGAGAACAAAGAGTTAGGTGCATGATCGGGCATGAACTTGGCATGATAAGTATATGTAGAACAAAGAAGAGAGGGTTGCTCCTGTTGAGTGTGATTTATGCGGGTAGAAGCATGCTGCATGAAGGAGATGAAATGCACAGAAGAGGCATAACACATAGAATAGAAGTAAGACACAGAGCATAAAGCACAGAAGAAGGAAGGAACAAAAATTCATATCTGAGAGAGGAAGAGAAAGTCAAGGTGTGCATATAGAGGCAGAGCAGAGCAGTGTAGTAGAACAATGATGAGACTGGTAATCTATTGATAAATATTATATCACTGTGATAAGTTTATGAGAAGAAAACATTTATATTTTAGGGTGGTAGGGAGGTGCTAGGGAGGACTGTTGTTCTGATATTTTCAAGTGGGTGCTTGAACACAAGGAGTTGTAGCTTCCATCTGGTTGCAGCCAGAAAAACCAAGGTGACAGGGTGGTGCAAGGGAGAAATATTGTTCTCTGTTATATAGGTTGGTGCTTGTGTAACTGGAAGTTGGTGCTTCCATCCAGTTGGTGTTGGAACACTCAGGGAGTTGGTTCTTCCATCCAGTTGGTGTTGGAACACTCAGGGAGTTGGTGCTTCCTTCTAGTGGGTGCTAGAGAAACCAACAAGTTGATGCTTTCTTCTAGTGGGTGCTAGAGAAACCAGGGAGTTGGTGCTTCCTTCTAGTGGGTGCTAGAGAAACCAAAGAGTTGGTGCTCTCTATAAGTTGTTGCTTGTAAAATAGATTTGGTAGCCTTAAAGGGAGTTGGTGCTCCTAAGAATGATAATATATAGAAAATAAAGATTACTTATCATATCAAGAAGAAGATGTTTTTCCCTTTATGGGTTTCCTCAGAAAATATATGTCTCTGTATATTTCATGTGTGTGATTGATGTTGAATATTCTATTGCTAACTTCCCTGCATTATTGTGATCATCATTGAGTGTTCTGTAAAGAGTTTAAAATGGGCATAATTGTTTAAGAACAGTAACAACTGATTCACCCCCCCCTCTCAGTTGTCCAACAATTGGTATCAAAGTTGTTTCCTTTTATCTAAGGGTAGATCCTAGAGCTTAAACATGACTAGGCATGAAGGAACTTCAACCAATAAGGCCCCCCTATTCAATGGAACAAACTTCGCCTTCTGGAAAGTTAGGATGAGAACCTACATAATGGCCCTAGGTGCAGATGTCTAGGATGTGGTAGAGACTGGTTATGTAAAACCAATTGTACTAGCTTCTAAGGATGACAAACTAGAATTTAGCTTCAATGCTAAGGTTATGAATGCTATTCTGAGTGGGCTTGCAGAAATAGAAATTGTAAAAGTTATGCACTTAGAATCTGCCAAAGAAATGTGGGAAAAACTCATCAGTTGTTATGAAGGTAATGAGAAGGTAAAGGATGCCAAGCTTCAAACCTACATATTACAGTTTGAACAGCTAAATATGAAAGAGGATGAAACTGTTGGGAAGTACTTTCTGAGAGTTGAAGAATAAGTAAATGCAATGATAGGACTTGGTGAAAAAATTGAGGATGTCTCTTTAGTTCAGAAAATTTTGAGATCTCTGCCAGATAGGTTCAACCCAAAGGTCTCTGCTATAGAAGAACTTAATGATCTAAAATCTCTATCTATTGACCAACTCCTAGGAACTCTGACTGCCTATGAAATGAGGATAGGTAAAGATAAACCCACCTCTAGAGAAGCATCATTTATAGAAGATAAGAATGAGGATTCTGAGCATGATGAAATTGAAGTAAAATGTGTGAGAAGACTAAAGAAAGGATCAAGCAAGTACCAAGGAAAATTTCCCTTCAAAATTTTTAACTGTGGAAATATAGGCCACTTTGCATCTAAGTGTCCACACAAGAAACATGATCAGAATTCTGAAAGTGAAAAGAAGTACAATCCCAAGAGATTTGGTAAAAAGAAAAGTCTATGTGTAAACAATGATGACTCTTCAGAAGACACAGATACTGACTCTTCCCGTGAAGATAAGATTAATGAATTTATGCTTATGGCCAAAGAGGATTATGATAATAAAGGAATCGGAAGTGATGTTGACGATGAAGAAGTTGTGGTTGACTTGGAAGGAGAACCGATCAGTTCTATAGAAGAAATTGCTAGACTCAAATCTAAGAAGAAGAAGCAAAAACAATTGTTGATAAAGTTCAAGAAAGGCAATAGAAGACATGATGAAGACTTTTCCCTGCTAAAAGTGGAATTACAATAGGAAAAGAAAATAGAGGACATTCTGAAACAACAACTATCAGAAAAGAAGGCAAGATGTGAAGCCTTAGAAGAAGAGCTAGTAAAAAACATAAAATAGATGGAGAAGTTTAAAACATTGTATCTTCAAAATATTCCATGAATTAAAGCCACAACAAAACTTAACTACATTATGAGCAAACATAGATCTCCTTTGTTGAAGACTGGTTTAGGTCATGTAAATGATTCAAGCAACAAACAACCAGAAAACAAAGAGCCAGTAAAGATGATCAAGTTACAAGTCAGCAAACAATCAGACCACGAGAGTACTCTGTCAGCAAAAGCTAATAAAGACAAGATGATCCCTGATAAAAAAACAAACAGATCAGAACATGGAGAAACAAATGCCAAGAAGAAGGCCATCCTTCAGGTACCAAAATTTCTTCCATGGCTATTGTTTTTACTCCTCTAATTTTGGTCATAAGATTGTAAATTGTCAAATTAAGTTTAGAGACATGCAACTGAGGAGGTCAAGAAATAAACAATCTTTACAACATAGAACTAAGAAGCCAATGAATAGACAACGTAGCACCAATCACTTTGACCTACTGAACAATGAGTTCGAATGCTATAACTATCATAACTTCGGCCATAAAGCTGCAAACTGTCATATGAAGAAGTACAAGGAAGATCCAAGAATAAATCCTTTCGCTAGAAATGCTAGCACATGGAAAAAGAAAGATCGTGAAAAATGTGGTCTAGTACTTTCAGCTCAAAAACAAAAAGACCCCTAGTATATAGACAATGGATGTTCAAATCACATGACTGGAGACAAGGATAAGTTTATGTCTATAAGTAAAAGAAAAAGAGGAAATGTAACCTTTGGAAATGATGAACCGGGTAAAATCAAGGGTAAAGGGATGGTGAGTTTGAGTAATGGTAAAGTAAAAGCCCAGGATGTTTTGCTTGTAGATGGGCTAAAACATAATTTTCTCAGTGTAAGTCAAATGTGTGATATAGGATGTGAAGTGGTGTTCACTTCCAAGGATTGTAAGATAAAATCTGTAAATTCAGGTCAAGTGGTGGTTAAAGGCATAAGGATAGAAAATAATGTATATGTGCTGAAAGAAGATAAAGAAGAATGTCATCTAAGAAAACATGATGAAAGATGGTTATGGCATAGGAGACTTGGACATCTAAACTTTGACCACTTAATCAAGCTCAAAAATCTTGAGGCAGTAAAAGATCTTCCAAGAATATCAAAGCCACAAGACTCTGTGTGTAAACCCTGCCAAGTAGGAAAGCTAACCAGGACACAGTTTAAATCTAAGAGCTCTTCTTCAACAGAGAAACCACTCCAATTAGTTAATATGGATTTATGTGGACCATCAAGACAGGAAGGCACAGGGAAGGAAAACTACTTTATGTTGATCATTGATGATTACTCCAGACTTATTTGGGTTGCTTTTCTCAAAGAAAAAGATGAAGCATTTGAGAAATTTAAAATATTTAAATATTTAACTGAGAATCAGACAGGAAAGAGGTTAAAGGCAATAAGATCAGAGAGAGGAGGAGAATTTATGTCAAGTGATTTCAAGGAATTCCGTTAAAAAAATGGGATCAAGAGAGAATACACAATCCCAAGAACTCCACAAAAAAATGGAGTAGTTGAGAGGCAAAACAAAACAGTTCAGCAAATGGACAGGTCAATGATGAATGAGAAGAACATTGGTCAAACTTACTGGGTAGAAGCAATACACACAATAGTCCATATTGTTAACAAATCCCACCTTAGACCACATAGTGACAAGACACCTTATGAACTGTGGTATGGAAGACCTGCTCCAATCAAACACTTCAAAGTCTTTGGGAGTAAGTGCTACATAAAGAATAATAGTGAAAACCTTGGCAAGTATGATGACAAGGTTGATGAAGGCTTCTTCTTAGGATATGCTACCAATAGTAAAGGATATAGATGATTTAATAAAAGATTGCATAAATTAGTTGATTGCATTGATTTAAAGGTTGATGAAGGAGTTCCAGTAAGAGAGGTGAGCAATATTGAGTCTACTACAGAGGACACAACTGAAACTGAAGATGAATAGGTCCAAGAATCAGATGGAGAAGAGACACCCAGACAAGAAGAGTCAGGACAACAATCAACATCAAATCCTTCCTCCAGAATAGAATCATCTTGAAAGTCAGATAATTGGTGAGAAAGACAAAGGTGTACAAACCAGGATAAGGACAACCAAAGACACCGAGCAATCACATATGGCCTTCATATCCATGGTAGAACCCAAGAACTTCAATGAAGCTAGTGAATATGTAAATTGGTTAAAATCAATGAATGACGAACTTGACTAGATTGAAAAGAATAACACTTGGGAACTCATTCCTAGGCCAGCAAATAAAAATGTAATAGGATCCAAATGGGTCTACAAAAATAAAATGAATGAGCAAAAAAATATTGTAAGAAATAAAGCTAGATTGGTCTGCAAAGGATATGCTCAAATAGAAGGACTAGACTTTGATGAAACATTTTCACCTGTAGCAAGATTAGAAGCTATTAGAATGTTTCTTACCTATGCTTTTCATAAACATTTTAAATTCTATCAAATGGATGTCAAGTCATCTTTTCTAAATGGATATCTAAAAGAAGAAGTCTATATGCAACAACCAGAGGGTTTCCAACTGTCAGATAACCCTGACTTTGTCTGCAAGTTGAAGAAAGCCCTATATGGGTTGAAACAAGCTCCTCGTGCCTGGTATTACAGACTGGATAAATATCTTCAAGACAAAGGGTTCAAGAGAGGAACAATTGACAACAATCTATATATCAAAGCAGAGGGTAATGATTTTCTCATCGTGCTGGTCTATGTAGATGACATCATCTTCGGAAGAAATAATGCTTGCTCGGTACAATGGTTTGCCTCTGCCATGCAGTCTGAATTTGAAATGTCTATGATAGGGGAACTGTCATTTTTTCTTGGTGTGAAAATTACTCAGAGGTCTGAAGGATTATTTCTTTCTCGGGAGAAATATCTAAGAGAAATGTTGAAAAGGTTTCAAATGGAAGATTCTACACCTATGAGAACACCAATGGTCACTGGATGAAAGTTAAGCAAGGATGATGCCTCACCTAATGTTGATCAGAGTTCCTATAGGTCTATGATAGGCAGCCTATTGTATATCACAACATATCGTCCAGACATAATGCATGTTGTTGGAATGGTAGGAAGGTATCTGGATGCACCTAAACAGAGTCATTTGTTAGCTGTTAAAAGAATATTCAGATACTTGAAAGGAACAATGAACTATGACCTATGGTATCCTATGAATTAGAATTTTCAACTGTCAGTCTATTCAGATGTTGATTGGGCTAACTATGTGGATGAAAGGAAAAGCACGAGTGGAGGTGCATTCTTCTTAGGAGATTCTCTTGTATCATGGTTGAGCAAGAACCAAGGTTCCATTTCCTTATCAACTGCAGAAGTTGAATACATTGCAACTGCCACTTGTTGTACCCAAGTATTGTGGATGATTCAGACACTTGAAAATTTGGAGGTAAAATATATTGCACCAATCCCAATTCATTGTGATAATACTAGTGCAATAAGTGTATCAAAGAAACCTGTATTTCACTCCAAGACCAAGCATATACCCATCAAGTATCACTTCTTGAGGGAACAAGTGACCAACATTGTTGTTTCTTTTCATTATATTCCATCCAAAGATCAGATTGCTGATATCTTCACTAAACCACTTGCAAAAGCTTAGTTTGAGAATCTACGCCAGAAGTTAGGCGTGACCCCATTATCAACCTAAGAGAAGTCCATCTTGTGAGGAGGAGTATGTGTTGGTTGGATATCTGATACCTCCGAAAAGTACTGCAACAGCTCAGGAGGAGCATGTTTTCTTTGACATTGATGTCAAAGGGGGAGAAAATGAGTAGTTTGGATGTTATAGTTGGAGGTCCAAGCATATTAGCGCAGCCTTTTAGGGTTTCCATCAATTCCAAAGGGGGAGATTGTTGGCATGTTTTTATAGGAAATCGTGTGCTTTTTATTGATGGAAAGAATAGAAGGTGGAGCAGAAGGAAGCATAAGATCAGGAGGAAGAGAGAATAGTATGCAGAGCTCAAGAAGAGATAGCGCTTTGCGCTTTCCAGAAGGGCACTCGAGGTCTAAGAAAAGGACTCGCAAGAGGAGAAAAGGTTGAGACCTTTGAACAATTAGAAAACCTTCTAATTCAGAGAGATAAAAAAGATCAGGAGGAAGAACGATAATGGCCATTGGATCACCAATCCAAAATACCCGATGACCATTAGATCAACTTCCAGTGACCAGAGGAAGCACATAGGAGAAGTACAGATCTTATCCATTGGATTTGAGCACCGAGGATCAATAGTCGTTGGATCTAGAAATAAATGCAAGACGGTTTAGCCTTTGATGAGCACAGGAGAGTGGACTTGTCAAAGTCCTAAAGTAAGCAGGGACCGTCCATCATCAAGACTGACAGGTGGCACATGATCCACAACTCCGGAGAAAATCACTTCGAGGATTTTTCTTTTTGAGACTTGAAAACCCTGAAGTCCAGAGAGTTGGAGTAAACGATAGTTGTCAAATCAGTTTGAAGTGGAAGGACAGGATAAGCCAGCAAAGCCGCATCATAGAAAGATCGATTCGTCGATCTAAGATTCTGATCAATGAACAAGATTCACTTCAGATATAAAGATATGAGGAGGTTATGCTCTGGAAAGTTTGAGATTGGAAAAACCTGAAGCCCGGAAATCCAAAATGAGTAAGGACCATTGGATTTGGAGGACATACAAGGACTGTTGGATCAGTGTTGTTGGTCAACAAACCATGTCAGAAGAGCACATCAATAGATCACATCAACAAGACTACGTCAGCAAGGACACATGGCGCAATTAGACAATGAGAAGTGTCAAGTTGATTTGGCACTTCAGGTACGTACAAATCACAAATCTGAGTGATACGTGGAAGCTACTAAGCTCATGACACATCATTAAGTGACCTAAGTAAGTGACATCACTCCGAGAGTTTTACTTCAGGATTTTTACCACCAGCAGATGCCCTAAGTCCCGAAGTGGATACGATTCGTCCGATCTAAAGATCGCTTCAGATGCATTCTCAATAATTGATCTAGTACAGTGGAAGGACAATGTAAGTGGAAGTGTTAACCGATAGCAAGCAGTTTCCACTGCCTATGACTTATTCAGCAGGTGACCACTCTGGAGGAGAATGAAGTAGTGATCATCCTAAAGTCTCGAAGTGCCGAAGTCACTTATGATCGTTGATTGTGCAAGAGGATACATGTCAACGGATCATGAACTCTGGGAGAAACTACTCCGAGAAAACACGAAGGAGAAAGGTTTGAGATTGTCGAAGGCTAAAGTCCCAGAGTAGAGGATAGCCATTGGATTAAAGGGACACACATTGTTGGATCATGGACTCTGGGTGAAATGCTCCGGGAGAAAGTACTCTCGAAGCTCGAAAGGCGAAATCGATATCATCCATTGGCTTGGAGGGCCACATGTCACCTAATCGTTGAGACTAAGGATCGTGCATGGACAAAGGAAAGAAGGCAGAGCCATCAATTGAAGAGGACAAATGTTAGCAAATCTTCCATTCCGGAAGATATCCAGTCAACAACAACAGGGTTTGAGATCTGAAACTCCTAGAGCCCGGATCACGAAGTAAATCTCAATCGTTGATGTAGGAAGATGAGATCTGGTCCGCAGACTTGAGAGGACAGATCTGAACCATCCATTCAAGAGAACCATCAAGATCGTGAGATCAATAGTTTTTCTCCATTGTGGGGCCAAAAAATGCTCGTGTCTTAATTTTTCTTGAGCGGGTTGTAATTGAAACCATGGTTTTGGATAAAGGACACATCGGGTCTCGTAGTGAATTGTGGGGCGAAAAGTGGATTTCTTGCAAACTGCCTATGGGCTTGCCCAGAATCGCATGGTCACATGAAGCTCATAGCCCAAGGTCATATCGTGAAATGGATCCAGAGCTCAATAGACAAAAATCGGGAAGCAACTTTTTGGATAGGCATTTGGTCATGTCGATGATCACATGAGGGAAGGGTCTTAGAAGCCAAAGAAGGCATAACTGACTAGTTGTAAGTGACAGAGAAGATGAAGAGTTTTGACTGTCTAAGAAGTTAAGGAATCTCAGCATAACGCCCACTGATGATGAACACACTGAGTATAACTGCTAGATAATTCGAAGAGCTTTAGGGTGATTGCCAGAGGAATTGAAGAGTCTCAAGGTAACTACCAGTGGGATGAAGACTCATCAAAGAGAAAATTGACAGATGGAAAAGCGTCAAAGATTATAACTTCCAGAGAATCCAAAGAATCTCAAGATAATGGCCCATTGATGAAGAACAATCTCTGAATGATCGCTAGAGAGAACAAAGAGTTAGGTGCATGATCGGGGTAGAGACTTGGCATGATAAATATATGCAAAACAAAGAAGAGAGGGTTTCTCCTATTGAGTGTGATTTATGCAGGTAGAAGCATGTTGCATGAAGGAGTTGAAATCCACAGAAGAGGCATAGTGCATAGAATGGAAATAAGACATAGAGCATAAAGTGCAGAAGAAGCAAGGAACATAAATGCATATCTGAGAGAGGAAGAGAAAGTCGAGATGCATATATAGAAGCAGAAAAGAGCAGTGTAGCAGAACAATGATGAGACTGGTAAGCCATTGATAAATACTTTATCACTATGATAAATTTATGAGAAGCAAAGATTTATATTTCAGGGTGGTAGGGAGGTGCTAGGGAGGATTGTTGTCCTCAGAGTTTCAAGTGGGTGCTTGAACACAGGGAGTTGTAGCTTCCATCTAGTTGCATCTAGAAAAACTAGGGTGGTAGGGTGGTGCAAGGGAGAATTATTGTTCTCTATTATACAGGTTGGTTCCTGTGTAATTGGAAGTTGGTGCTTCCATCCAGTTGGTGTTGGAACACTCAAGGAGTTGGTGCTTCCTTCTAATGGGTTCTAGAGAAACCAGGGAGTTGGTGCTTCCTTCTAGTGGGTGCTAGAGAAACCAGAGAGTTGGTTCTCTCAACAAGTTGCTTCTTGTAAAACAGAGGTGGTAGCCTCAAAGGGATTTGGTGCTCCTAATAATGATAATGTACAGAAAATAAAGATTACTTATCATATCAAGAAGAAGAGGTTTTCCCTTTATGGGTTTCCTCAGGAAATATCTGTCTCTGTATATTTCATGTTTGTGATTGATGTTGAATATTATATTGCTTACTTCCCTGCATTATTGTGATCATCATTGAGTGTTCTATAAAGAGTTTAAAATGGGCATAATTGTTTAAGCACAGTAACAACTGATTCACCCCCCCCTCTTAGTTTTCTAACATCTTTCATATGATCCAGTGCTTCTCTCCCTTGTTGAACCTCTATGATCTGAAATATTCTTCTTTGGATGTCATTTGTCTCCTCAATCTCTTCTTTTAAGAAATTTAGGAATGGTATACCAAGTTGAGTGGGAAAAACAACTTCAATTCCATAAACAAGTTGAAATGGTGAGGTTCCCAAAGATCTCTTGGTGTTCATTATGTCCTCCCACAAACCATACTTGAGTTTAGAGTCCCAGGATTTCTTGTTTCCAGTCAACAACTTCTTGATAATCCCGATGAGAGTTTAATTTGATGATTCTACCAAACCATTTCCCGAAGGGTAATAGGGTGTGGAATGTGTCAACGAAATGTTATGACTACCACAGAAGTCAATCATGGATTAGGACTTGAATTCTTGGGCATTATATGTTACTAGCTTGTTGAGGCAACCAAATCTGGCAAAAGTATTAGTTTCCAGGAAATGCATGATTACCTTGTCAATGGAATTCCTAGTGGGCATAGCCTCAATCCACTTGGTGAAGTAGTTGGTGGCAGTGAGGATCCACTTGTGTTTTCCACTGAAGGGTGGATTTATCTCTCCTATGAAGTACAACCCCCATTTCTGAAATGGACCACCGACGGTGATAGGTTTTAGGGGTAGTGATAGTAACTTATGTTTTCGTGCAAATATTTGACACTCATTGCAGGCCTTGACAATAGAAAATACATCAAAGAAAAGGGTGGGCCAGTAGTACCCTTCCCTTAGGATCTTTAGAGTTGTGGATTTCCAATGCTAGTGCCCACCACATATGCCTCTGTGCATTTCTGATGTGACTTATTTGGCTTCATTTTCATCAAGGCATTTTAACAGGATGCCAGCACGATCCCTCCAATACAAGCTCTGGATTAAAATACATAATTTGATAGCCTTCAACTTGAGAGACATAGCCTTTGTCTTCTTCACATCTGGCGGACATTCAAAATGCTGCAAAAAATAAATGATGTTTTTATACCAAGGTGAAGAGGAGTAGTTTTCAAATACCTGTAAGTTGTCTTGTCCAGGCTGTATGATGGGTGTGTTTGATTGGGTGAATATTTGATGCAATTATAGCACCCTACAGTTTGATTCTGACAACAACTTGGCAAGTCCTTATCCCTTGATCAGCTTGGTGGGTTTTATGTCCAGGTCATACTCCAATAGTTTGACAATCCACTTCCCTTTTTTTCCCTCGCTGTCTGGATGGACCAAAATCTCTTTGACATTGTTGTTAAGAACAAAGGTGGTTATACTAGAATGTAACACATAAACCCTGAAGGCTTTGAGTGCTTTGACTAGTGCATAAGCATGTTTCTCTAATATATCATACTTCAGCTCAACATCTCTGAGGGATCTATTGAAAAAGGCTATGGGTTATTCATGCCCTTCTTCATTTTTCTGTAGTAGCACAACAACAATGGTCTCCTCCGAGGAAAAGGAGAAGATGAAGAAATCTTTGGTATAGTCAGGGCTGGCTAATACAGGGGCTTCAACTAAAGCCTTCTTGATCCTTTGGAATGCTGATTTTTCCTCTAGTGACCATCTTATCACAGCATATTTCTTCAACATGTTAGTGATAGGCTTCATAATTTCAACAAAATTTGGCACAAAACATCTGAGGAAGTTTATCTTACCAATAAAAGACTGGATAACCTTTTTATTTATGGGGATCTCAATCTCTTGAATGGCTCAAACTCTCTTTGGATCAATTTGTATACCTCCTGCTGATATGATGTGGCCTAGGAGTTTTCCTTCTGGCATGGAAAAGTGGGTCTTCCTAGGATTCATAGATATTCCATATCTCCTGCGTTTCTTGAAAACTTGCTCCAGATGCTGCAAATGTTCATCATTAGAAATGGGGAAAATGGTGATTTCATCCAAGTATATAACCATAAATTTGTCCTTTTCCCCCACAAAAGCTATGTCCATGGCCCTCTGAAAAGTGGCCCCTGCGTTCATCATCCCAAAGGGCATCTTGTCATACATTAATGTTCCCCATGGGGTGGTGTATGTTGTTTTTTATTTATCCTCTTTGCACACTGCTATTTGGTTATAACCAAAGTATCCATCTAACAAGGAAATTATGTGTGCACCTACCACCCTATATCAAATATGACCCATCTTGGGGAGGGGGTAATTGTCCTTCAAAGAACACTTGTTGAGATTTTTGAAATCAACACACAAGCGTATCTCCCCATTTTTCTTCTTTATGGGTACTAAGTTGGCCACCTAGTTTGAGTACCTCAATGGTAAAATAATCTTGGAATCCAACATTCTTTTCATTTCTTTCTCAATTATGGACATTAAAATGGGATTAAATTGTCGAATATTATTTCTGAATGGCTTGGAGCCAGCGTTTAGGGGGATCTGGTGTTGGATGATGTCGGTGTCAAATGTCTTCAAATCTTCATAGGACCATGCAAAAATATAAGAAAACCTTTTTATGAGATTGTCGTACCTGCCCTTTTGTTCTGCATCTATTGATTTGTACATCTTGATGATCTTGGGATTCTCAGTGGTCCCAATAGTGCAATATGTTATCTCTTCTTCCTAATCCTTCATGGAAGTTCCTTTGTAAACATCATTACTATCAAACAAAATTTCCAATGGCACTAGTCCTCTTGGAATGTGATTGGTTTTCAGCTCCAAAATATCATGACCAACAACTGTATTCAACAGATGAGATGTTTGTTGATCTTCTAATTCCTCATTTTCACCTTCTTGATTTTTTGATCAATTGAGATATTGGAGAATTCATCAATGGTGTGTAGAAATCTTTGCAGCTCTAGATGATCATTGAAGACTTGCTAGTGCTTTATGTTGTCTAGTATGGTTTCTCTATGCCTGATATACACCTGATATTTAATATTTGGGCCAATGGGAGGCCTGGAACTGCTGGTAGCTAGGGCCAGATAATCTGCCTTCTCATTCTGCTCTTTGGGAATGAAGGAAATGTTAAATGCTAGAAAGAATTTATCGATCAGATCTCATACCTCGTTTATGTATTGCTTGAGCCTATTTTTTTTACCTTGATAGATGCTCCTCACTTGATTGATGACCAACTCAGAATCACCAAAAACTGTTGGACATTCAATGGCCATGTCTTTGTGATATAGCAAGATTTGCCTCACCATTTCTATCTTGCACAGAGGGCCTTTTTCCATTTCCCTATGCAGACTTATCAACCCCCTTTTGATAAATCCAGAGCCAAAAATATATATATATATATATATCCACATATACACTCCATAACTTCTTTGCAATATGCGTATATGCTTCCTGCTCCACTACAGCTCGCGTATATCAGGATTTGTGCCAGAAAATACAAAATGAGGTTAGGTTTCCATGTCATGACAAAGATCTCTGATCTTTGGCCTTCCATATACTGGAAACGTTCTGACTTGGCCCTTCAGTTGCATGTTGGAGGCTATAAGAGCACAATTTCGAGCTATGGAAAAATGCAGAGAAAGCATTCAACTTTGAGAGAAAATTTACTCTGGAGAAATTACTTCATATTGAGTCTGCATCCCTTTTTCCCTCAAGTCTGAGCACATTGTTTAGCCCCCAATCTCTTTCCTTATTGTCGAGAGGACCTCATTACCTCTTTGTTGTGATCTTTCCTTTGGTGGAGGATTGAAGTGGTGGAGACCCAGTTGGAAGGAACTTGGTTTCTTGGTTCGGAACCGTGCCGACACGAAAGTATGTAATGTTGATACTTTTCTTGATCAATTATTAATAGAGATACTCCTTTCCTGTCCTATCGATATCTTGCAAAT
>SNQJ01S0144635.1:0-24233 GCA_010110895.2 Picea sitchensis
CCCACCTCACTAACACTCTTCTAACCAATGGGTAATCTATCTTCCAAATTAAAAAATATTTTCACTCGGCCCTTCATTCTAAATCTAAAAACTCTCGTTCCTCTACCCTGCCTCGAGCTCTTATTTCTCTTCCCTACATATGTGGCATTGTTGAGTATATTTCAAATATCTAAGCCAAAAATAATATTAAAACCCTTTTTATACCCTCAAGCATTCATTTATAACCACTAAGGATAAATTTGATCTTATGCAAGGCCAAAGAGTTTACTAGGTTCCCTGCTCTTGTGGAAAATCCTAATTGGCCAAACTAGCAGAAAATTCAAAGCCTATATTAAAGAACATATAGCTGACACTTTCCACAATTGCACATCTAAGTCAGTCATTGTTGAACATTTCCACAACTCTAAACACCTTATTTTCTTTGACCAAACTGAAATTCTTGCTTTAGCACCCTTTTACTCCACTCATATCATTCAAGAAGCCCCAGAAATCGAAAAACATCCTAATAATTTCAATCAAGAAGATGGATACAAACTTAGTCAGTCCTAAAATCCCACCATCCACCGACTAAGTCATTAAACCTTTTCCCTCTCTCTCTCTTATCCTCCCGTAATTCCTAGATTCCATTTTTATCTTACCTTCCTTTATGATTTCTAATCTCTACCCTTTTAACATCTCTCCCTCGTATATCGTGTCCTCTCCCTCGTATATCGTGTCCTCTCCCTCTTTCGTCTTATCCTCTTGTTTTATTCTTCTTCCTTTTTATTTACCCTCTTATCTAGTCCCTTCTCTCTCCCCCTTCCTTTAATCCTATCTTTAATATTATTTTTAAATTTAATTTTTCCTATATGAAATTTTCTTGCTTTTACCTAAACATTTTAATTCATCGGGTGCAAGGAGTCCACTTGCGGGGTGTGATTTGAAACAGTAGAAGGCAACAAAAATTGGATCTAGTGATCAATAAATTTTCTTCAAGTTTTTTTTTTGTTTGAGTTGGTAGAAGAATCGATTTAGATGTCTCCACACGTGGCCATAATGCATCAAAGAGCATCTTGTGCGCAAGTATATGGTATTTTTCCTTGAGTGTTTTATAACACATGTGTCATTCTTATCTACATTATTATTTTTTTAAACCATGCACAATAACAAGTGAAGAAATGAGAAAGCCTATGATCGTGGGTGTGGGCAATGGTTTTTACTTGGTTCTTGAGAAAAGGCCACAATTAAGCAAAGAAAATGGTATATTTTTTTGTTGGTTGGTTTGCCTTTCAAACTTGTGAAGGGGACATAAGGATTTTCCATGTCACGTACTTTTAAAAGACTAATCATAACTTTGGAAAACTTATCCATATTGTCAAAATTAACTTAGCAAAAGTTTGTAAAGAAGGTGGAGATTTAATTCATTTTTAAAGGAATCCATATTGTCAAAATTAACTTAGCAAAAGTTTGTAAAGAAGGTGCAGATTTAATTCCTTTTTAAAGGATATAAAAGATAGATTGCCATTGAAAAGTGAATCGTTCTTAAGTGCTAAGAGCTAGTTGTATCAAGTCTAACAAAAAATATCATTTTATTTGGCTCATGTGTCATAGACCCGTCCTAAAATTTGAATAAAGGGGTACATAGACCCGTCCTAAAATTTGAATAAAGGGGTCTAAGGTACATTTTCACTTGTGTGATGGTGCATAATTTATTGGATGCTTATGATGCTTTGCAACTAGTTTTGACATGTTGAAATAATACTTCTAATTTATCATACAACCATACACACATGGAATAACAAGGCATTAATTTTTTTTATCTTTCAAAGCGTGTAACAAGAGAGCTAAGAGTTGTTTGTTCTTCTACATTTGAAGAAGCAGTGTCAAAAATTAAAAGATCATAACCATTAACAATCCATGTTAAATATAATTCAATTGATCCATAACAAGATAATTCAATTGTCTTTTGAGTCAATAGTTTGTTGTCTCATTGAATCATAAGGATGAACCAAGTCATTGAATTGTTCAAAGAGACGGATTACAAGAATACATGTTATAAAAAAAGAGACCTACCTGAAATTTGAATAAGGAGGTCATTCTTTTTTACTATAGTCATCAAAATTAAATCATTGTAAAATCACAAGTTGGGGTGAATTCTTGGTAGTACCCAACACCCTAAGTGTGACAACAATCAAGCGAGGTTGATATAAAAGAAACAAGTGCAAGTGAGCATGACAAGTGAAAAAATATAAATGGGTAGAGGAGGAAAGTGTTTACAAAATGCCGATCGGGATATCAAGGAATTGCAAGACTCCAAACATGAATTGCATAATTGGACTATTGATCTTCACAATCAAGTTTATTGAAGAACTTTAGCTAAAATTAATTCAAAACGAGAAACAAATTGAAAGCACGGTTGATGTCACATGTACCAAAAATGACTTAATGCAGATGATAGATGTTACTTACGCAATAAATGACCTCATACAAAAGGTTGATGCTATTTGTGATACACATGATCTAATGGTGGATACAAAGGCAACAAAAGATATGATTGATTCCTTTCTAGGTTATGAGATGGAATTGATGAAGGAAAGTCTCGTTGAAAATAAGTCACAAGCAAAAGCACAAAGTGATAGTAGTAGAAAAATATGTGAATTTGAAGATACAAAAGAACAACATCAATAATTACAAAATGATCTTGTCAGGATGATTATCAAACCTTGGGAAGAAATGATATTTAACAAAAATTGGCATGGCTTTGGATGTGACAAAGGCAACAACTTTCATATCCCATATTACTCCAAACTTGTTTAGTTTGTGAGTGTAGGATTTCTTGATAAAAAGACTTCAAAAGTTAATGAAGAAGTTAAGAATCTTGATAATAAGTTCCAATATTGTCATTGAGATGGTCATATGGAGACCAATGTTTTTATCTCCATCATTGTCTTCATTGTGGGAAGACAAATCATTATTCAGAAAGATATTGAATGAAAAAGAAGGATAAAAATAAAATAAAAAATATTTATGGTTGGATAACTCCTTGGCAATGGAATCAACAAGTCAATAAGTTACATAAGTCTTATTGTCTAGTCCAAACACAGTTAAGGACACATTTTCATGAAAAAATCACAAAAACAAAAGACTTTCAAATAGCTATTCTAGATGATGATTTGGGCATGATTGGGGCCCAATTCTACATATCTTTTGAATTCAACCATGAGTCAAATATGGTATTATCTACACCTTAATGGGGGGAGTACATTGATAAAACAAGAAGCTACTCTCCAACACCTTCAAGGGGAGAGTATATTCTGAAAATGGTTAGTGTTCAACCAAAAACCACCACAGACATTGATGCAATTGGTTAGTGGTCAACCAACAAAACCCCTACAAACAATTATGAAAAATTGAACATAAGAATCCAAAATCTCAAGCTTGGATCCCTTCCATATACTTCTCACCTTGCACCTGATAAAGGGGAATATCAATGATGATATTTAGGATTCAAGGTTCGAAGTTCTATCAATCGAAAAAATCAATCAACATTTGGGAGTTCCATTATAACAATTGGTCTACTCAATAGGGTATCTCTGATCAAATCAACTATTGATTGGAACGTTGATCAACACCTAATTGTTTCTAAATTTAGAGAGAGCTTCGGTGATCCTATTTTTTCACTAGGCAGTAGAAGACACAATTTTCTTCTAGCCAATTATCAAGGGAGTGTTCAGACATGGTAGTTGTTCACTTTCAGAAATTCTACTCTCTTTCAAAGTTCATTTCAGATGAACCATTCAACATCCATATCGGTGGTTTTTCAAACATATCTTCATCGAAGCTTAGTTTATAAGTTCCAAATTGAAGATGATACCCTTCTACGCACTAGTTCATGTTTCCTTACCAGTATAATTATTCATACTTGTGATTGAAGGGGGGAATGTTAGACTATGATTCCCTAGACAATCACAAATTCCAAGACCACATTCTTATGAATTGTTATCCTTATCTATTGATGAGGTGTTGTCATTATCCACTAATAAGTTGTCAATGAGAACTAGATCTAAAAGTGGTAAAATCCATGTACTATAAATTGATATCATGAGATGAGTACCTATGTAGAATATGGCTTAAATCCTTTTTCACCAAGTTCTTGTCTTGATTGTTCTATTTCCTAACACAAGAATGAGATAAAATTCATGGGAAACATTGGGTTGTCAACTAATAATGTATTTCAATACAATAATATCACTTTAATAAAATACCAAAATGGATTTGTACATTGGGGCTAAGAAGCCCCACCATGGTTGCAAGAATCAAGATGGTTGGAAGAGCATCAATCATTAGTATTAGTTCACTTGGATCCAATCAAAGTTGGTTATAATATTTTTGGTTTCTTATTGGTAAGTGTTATAGCAAATTTTGCCTCACTCCATGCATCTTGCTTTGATGGCATTCCATTTCCCTCTACAAACTTAATTTCCCCTTTTTTACTCACTCCAAAGCCCAAAATACATATTTTTTTCCATATACTCGAACCACAGTTAGACAACTCACATATATGCAGGTTTCTCCATTACAACCTATGTACATTGGGTTTTGTGCTCAAAAATTAAAAAATATGTCAGGTTTCCATGCCATGTCACGAGACCCATGATCCTTGTCCTTCCATATACTGGAAACGCTCCGACTCAACCCTTCAATTCCATTTGGAGGCTATAAATTGAGCCATATACAAGTCTTGAAGAGGGATTTCATCATTGAGAGAAAAGACACTCTGGAGAAATTTCACCTCATATTGAGTATGCATCCCTTTGTCCTTGAAAGTCTAAACTTCTTGTGTTCATCTCCCAAGCTCTTCTTATCTTGAGATGAAGAACCTCATTGACTCTTATTGCTTTTGAGCTTGCCTTTGTGGAGGATTGAAGTGGTGAAGGCCCAACTGGAGGGACTTAGTTTCTTGGTTTCGATATGTGTCGTTACATAAGTTTGTCAGCTATGTACTTATGTTGATTACATTAATAGAAATACTATTTTCTCATCCAATTAAATATCGCAAACATTTGTATTACTTTCCATGGGTGTATTTGTTATGTATGTTAATGGATTATGCTAGTTTATATTCTAGCATTATATATATTTCCACATGCTTGTGTATCTTGGTTGTTGAGGACAAGTTGTAGGTATAAAGCTTTGGGTAGTGTGCTCAACAATGGTCTTCTTTGGACGTCTGAATGAGGTAGGATTCTAGTCTTCTCTTGTTATCATTTTCATTTATATAGCATACTTGAGATTAGAGTTGATTTATGGGTGTTGTTTCGTCTGTTGTGGTTTGCCCCTAGCCATAGAGAGATTTTCCTCATAACAGTAAGGCCTTGCTCATCGAGTTTGGCTCAGTAGGAATAATTTATTTTCAAATTGACTATATTATTTAGGCCACAATCACCCTCAAGAAATGTTCATGGAAACCATTAAGGCCAAAGTGACTAACATGATCTTGTTGCCACATAATTAGATTCAATCAAAACTATTCCATATCATCAAAGTACATGTCCAAGATGATTAGGTCATATTTTGTCTAAAGTAAGCACATTTTACAAAAAAATCAACATTGACCCCTTTCATTAGTAGCTTGGCAAGCTCCACATGAGCCATGTCTTGCACAAAATATGAAAGGAATTTTGTTGAATTTTTAGAAAAAATAATGGCTATACCATGTAGTGCACAAAATAATATTTCCAACGAGCCCTCATTTTCCCAATTTTGAGTTCATATGTTGTGTCTACAAGGGCACAAGTTGAGTGTCTCCTAATGGGGAAAATTTCACAGTTGTGACTTCACTAATTAGATTCTATTATAAATTAGATCTAGAGAGAAAATCCAACTTTATGACAATGTAGGGCTATCAAAGACCTTTCCAATGGTATATCATATTCCTAGTTTCAAGACAGAGTTGTTGAGAACAAAATTTCACAAGATAAATGCTAGTTTCAAGGCCACAACTTGGTAGCAAAGGTTCATGGTCTAACAAGTGTTGTTGATGGGAACCAGAATAGAAAATTAGAGCTTCTAGACTATAGCTTACCTAATGTCCTTTTGAATGACATATCATTTACCCTATTCCAATATGGGATGACTCATTTTGACACCTCCATCCCCATATAATAGTTCCATGTCCTCCCTCTTGCATGCAACCTTCATCCGTTGCTTTGACTTCCATGCATAGGCACACCGCCCCCCACTCCAGTTCTCAATGACCTACTAGCATAAACTAGAACCCCCATCACTTGNATCAACAACACTTTATTTTCTTCAACCATGTCTCTCACAAAGTGATATTGAATATCAATATGCTTTGTCTTTGAATGATAAGTCGGGTTCTTTGCCAGAAAAATTGCACTCTGACTGTCACAATCTATCCTTACAGCTTGGTGTACCAACCCAATACCTAAACACAATCTTTGTAACCATATTGATTCCTTACTTGCATGAGTGGATTCCATGTATCCAACTTCTATAGTTGAAAGTGCCACTATAACCTGTCTTTTTCTCATCAAACTTATTTCCCCTCCAAACAGGTTAAACTAATACCCACTTGTAGATCTCCTACGATCCAGATCTCCAGCCCAATCTGCATCCACAAATCCATGTATATCCAACACTCTGTCTAATCTCAGTCTTCCTCAATAGCACAATCCATAGCTAGCAGTGCCATGCAAATACCTGAAAACCCATTTTGTTATTGTCCAATGCTAATTCCTTGGTTTTGACATATACCTGCTCAAAACTCCCACTGTATGTGCAATGTTTGGTCTAGTATAGACCATTGCATACATCAAACTGCCAACTGCACTCACATATGGAATACAAGACATGTCCCCGTCCTCTTCATGTGTCTTGGGACACTGATCCGTAGACAACTTTACACCAACGGGAATAGGAACCTTGATCGGTTTACATTCCTTCATATTAAACCTCTGCAATATTGTCTCGACATATTTTCTCTGATTTAACCAGAGTTTCCTCTTTTTCCAATCTCTTTTAATTTCCATGCCCAAAATAAAATCTGAATCACCAAGATCCTTCATGTCAAATTTAGAGGACAACTGAGTTTTCACATCCTGGATAATCTCCTTGTTGTTTCCTATCAGCAACATGTCATCCACATACAAGACCAAATAAATCAAATGATCACCAATTAATTTAAAATACACATAATGATCCTCTTTGTTTTTTGTGAAACCAAGTCCCAACATATATGTATCAAATTTTTTATACCACATCCTTGGTGATTGTTTTAAACCATACAGGGACTTTTTCAGCTTGCATACCAGGTCCTTCTTTCCCTTCACAACAAATCCTTATGGTTGCTTCATATAGATTTCTTCTTCTAGATCCCCATGTAGGATTGTTGTCTTCACATCCATCTGTTCTACTTCAAAATCAAATGCAGCAGAAACAGATAATAGAAATCTTATAGAGGTTAACTTGGCAACATGGGAAAAAATCTCACCAAAATCAATTCCCTCAACCTAGGAATAACCCTTTGCTACTAATCAAGCTTTGTATTTCTCCACTTTTCCTTCTGCATTCAGCTTCTTTTTAAATACCCATTTGTTTCCAATGGGCTTTCTTCTAGTCGGCAACTCCACTAGATCCCAAGCCTCATTCTTATCCAAGGTTGTCATTTCTTCATCCATGGCCTTTTTTCGGAGATTTCCATCCTCTGAATCCACTACATCCCTGACATTTCTAGGATCATCATTAGTAATATACAAAGAAAAATTTGAATGGAAATCAGATGGAATATACCTTTCTATTATCCTTCTTTCTCGAACCGATCTCCTCAATACTGGAGTATGAGGATCTTCTTCTTCTGATTCATATTCTTCTGTAGAGTATAATTCATCATCTTTTAGATCAAAATCTTTTTTCTTTGGTTCTTCCTTACTTGGTAGGACTTATTGTTTAACAACGTCCTTCATTTCTTTAAATACCACATCTTGGCTATACACTACCTTCTTAGTTTATGGGTTCCAAATCTTATACCCTTTGAGACCATCTTTATATCCAATAAAGATACACTTTTCAGCCTTCTTATCTAGCTTACTCATGTTTTCCTTTGGAACATGAACACATGCATCACAACCAAATACCTTGATATGTGTGAGAGAAGGTTTCTTACCAGTCCATACCTCTTGTGGAGTCTTTTCATCCAACATTGATGAGGGTGATCTATTGACTAGGTAACATGCAGTACCCAATGCCTCTGCCCATAATTGTTTCCCTAACCCGGCACCACTGAGCATGCAACTTGCCTTTTCCATCAGTGTCATGTTCATCCTTTCTACAACTCCATTCTGTTGAGGTGTATATGGAGTAGTCTTCTGCTTTACTATACCGCACTTCTTACAGAATTCTTCAAATTCATTCCCGTAGAACTCTCTGCCATTATCTATCATCGGCACCTTAATTATTTTCTCTGTTTGATTCTCAACAAGAGCCTTAAACTCTTTAAACTAGTCAAAGGCTTCATATTTCTTCCTGAGGAAATATATCCAAGTATTCCTTGAGAAGTCATCTATAATTAAGACATAGTACATAGATTTTCCCAATGACGGGACTGACACAGGTCCAAAAACATCACTGCGAACTAGATGTAAAATTCCTTCTTCCCTCATTGCACCAGAGGGGAATCTTACTCGTTTTTGCTTCCCATATACACAATGTTCATAGAAATCAAAATTTAGAGAGCAGTTAGACATACCTTCAACCATACCTTACCGTGTAGTATTCGAAGACCCTTCTCTCTGATATTCCCGAGTCTTTGATGCCACAGCATAACCTTTTCTCCAGAGACTGTAGGCGTTATTTCTTCTTTAAATCCAATATTAGGAACAATGGAACTATTACACCCATCACTAATATTGCTTCCTCGCAGCTTATACAGAGTTCCAAACTGAACTCCCTTCAACAACACCATTTCTCCTCAAACCATCCTATAGTTTTCCTTTTCAAATATTGTTTTTACCCCTACATTGTCCCTTTTTCTTACAGAAATCAAATTTATGGACAATCCTAGGATGTGCAGAACACCAGGTAGTGTTCTAATCCTTCCATCTATGAGCCTCAACTTGAATTTTCCTCGACCTATGATTCTGGTTGTTGAGTCATCACCTAGGAAAAAATTACCTCCATCATACCTTTCATATTCACAGAACTACGACCTGTGGGGATTCATATGAAAGGATGCACCTGAGTCAACCAACCATGCCTCATGATCTACATGTGTGCTTGACAAATCCAAGTACACATCCCCTCCTTCTTCCTTGGAGGTCTTTTCTTCTGTAGAAGGAGATTCTTCAGATACCTTCTTTTTCTCAACTTTGGATCTACACTGCTTCTTGTAGTGCCCTTCTTTTCCACATCTCCAACATACCTTTACAAAATTTCTGGGATATTTAGATCTACTCTTAGACTTAGATCTCCCATTTGAGAACCTAGATCTATTTCTTTCCTAAGAGTGTCCTCTTGCAAATAATGCGTTTGTGCTCTATCCTTCCATATTCTTTTGTCTCATCTACTCCGACAACAAGGATGAGACCACTTCATCAAAATTCAAGGTTGTTATATTACTACCTATGGACACAACCAGACTATCCCACGAGTCTGGTAAAGAACACAGTAAACTGATACACTTATCTTCATCTAAAATTTTAATCTCAATAGATAGTAACTGACTTGCCATAGTATTGAAGGCGTTCAAATGCTCTAGCACCGAGTCTCCATCTCTCATCCTAAGGTTATACAACTTATTTCTCAGGAATAGTTTATTTACTAGGGACTTAGACTGATACAAATTCCCCAACGTATCCCATAAATCCTTGGTTGTAGTTTCCTCTGACACATTCAGTAATACTAAATCTGAGAGACATAGTTGGATTGTGCTCTTCGCCTTCCGATCCAAATTTTTCCATTCATCTGTTGAAGTTCTTGTAGGTGCAGTACTTGGATCTACCACGATCCACTGATCTCTGTCCACCAACAGATCTTCCATATTGAACTTCCATAGCTCAAAACTTTTCCCATTAAACTTCTTGATCTCCATTTTCGAATTTCTTGCCATTTCTTTTCACCTGAAAAATCAATACCACAAATCTCCTACTATAACAAGGCTTATCACAATACTGAGCCAAACCCTTGACCACAAAGGTGTCCCCCTGAAGCCAACAAATCTCTGATACCAAATGTAGATTTTAAACTTGTACAATATTTACTACAAACATATTTTCTGTAAACGAACAGAAAAGATACAATGGAAAATACAAACATTACATAGAGATTTTTCCCCTGGAAACCCAAACCGGGAAAACCATCATATTCTATATTCATTCATAGTTTACAATACAATATATGTATAGGATCCAGTGGCACCCAAAACCTTAACCCAATGACCTGCATTAGACATCAACCTTAATTCCTTAACTGGAAATAGAAAACCATCGGAAAAAAAACGTGTCAAAAAACAGCCCAACAATGGACACAAAAATCGAGGCAACACGAAAAATGAGGAAAAAAATGTGACACATTTCTCAAGGCAAAAAAAATCTCATGGGCATTTCCCCTGCACGCCTGACGCAACGTAGACACTACTACTCATGCAAAGAATATAACACATACCCAACAATGTTGTCTACAAAGTTGACATCTCCCTTAAGTGGTAGTGTACCACTTATTTACAGGCAGTTCAATCAACTTCTAATGTATAAAATTCATTTCATTTCCTTATATGTGTAGATATTTTTGCATGCTATGTTGCATACAAAGTTGACATTTATTTGGGGTGTTACTGTACCGCTAATTTACAAGCATAAAAAATTACATAGTTATTCTTTTATTTAATTTAGAATTTCATCATTGTGTTTATATTACATGTTTTTTTTTTTTTTCAATTGGGTTTAGATCGAGTGGTTGGGAGGAATGATTGTTATCCTCCCCACCTAGATTCAATTCCCACAAGTGATGTGATGAGCTATTAATGAGTATATTGTTATACTGGTTTTAGGCCCTGTTGTTGATTGACCTTGTGCCCTGAAGATTCTAAGGTTTACCTTAGGTACCATCCTCGAAATAGGTTTACCTTGGGTACCATCCGCAAAATGAAGGGAAGTACTCGGGGTTTTCCCCAAGTAGTGTAACCTGGAAAAAAATATACATGGATTTTTGCTTCCATGGTCTAAAATCGATTGAACATTGGTGTAGTAAAAAATTTAATTTTTTTTATGGATACCTGGG
This sequence comes from Picea sitchensis, assembly GCA_010110895.2. NCBI lineage: Eukaryota > Viridiplantae > Streptophyta > Pinopsida > Pinales > Pinaceae > Picea > Picea sitchensis. The sequence continues at coordinate 11,275 of SNQJ01S0144635.1, forward strand.
TTTTTCTTCTCATGGTGTGAAATTCACTCTATGTTATTGGGGTATTGCAATTATATATGCATGGGTTTTGCATTTGTGATTAGTATGATATAAAATATACTTATACTAATCATCAATCTCATCAATATTTAAATACTATAAAAATAATAAGTGAAATTAGCAACAAAGTTGCTTATACCTTCCTCTTAAATATATAATAGGTGTATGTTTAATACAAACTGAAAAGTTAAAATAATTATGAAACACTTGAAACTTATGATAATGTATTACTTGTGCATAGCTTAAAAGTAAAATAAAAGTAATAATAGTAATTAGACAATGTCACAAGTGTAAGTTGAAGTTTTCAGATAGGTGACTTTTGAAGTACCAATGAGGAGCAAATTTGAAACCTGCAACTGGGCGGGAACTTTTGAGTTTCGACAATGGTGGATCATCACGAACCAGGAGGTTGGCCAAGCCTCATAGTGTGCCCTGTTTTGGTTTGAGATGAGGAGTTAAGGAGTCTAGGTATTCATGGTTTAGTACCAACTAATGTCGTTCCTCACTCTATTTTCTCATTCCTTACTTTTTAGTGCTTCTGGAAGGTGTATTTATTAGTACATAGTTACAAAGTTCACGGGACCCATTTTTTATTTCTTTTTTGGGAAACTGAACCTTGTTTATTGGTGGTTTCTCTGCTTTCCTTATGGTGGTCATTTTTCCACTACAGTAGGCGAGTCAGTTTTTTTTGTCATTTATTTGGGGAGTAAGTGCGATTTTACTATTGTAACCTTGGGGATTGGTTCCATTATTCTGCATTGATTCCCTTATTTTGAATTAATGACTCGTATTAGTCTCCAGCCTAGTGCTAAACAGATGTTGGCTTCATGGAATCGGTAGTCAATGCTGACCTAATCGGAGACGTCATGGCACGTATGAGTCCAGTGGACGAGGCGGAGTGGCGACGGGGAGGTCTCTTCACAAAGGCTAACTCATTGGGTGTGAACTCTAGCATGTTAAATCAAAATCTCATATTCTATCTCACTGCCCTAGCACTAACACTCATTTCATGTCATCTAATCTTGGTTTCACCTCAATTCACACGAATTCTTCCGCTCAAACTCATTGTGTTGGCTCCCCTGTTGTTATTGGATAAGTCGGTAAATGCGGACATAAACTAATCTCCCTAGATCCACCTAGATCTAGAATAAAACAAGACAGGACATGGCACTTTCCCTAGGCTCTAACCATCGAATTTACTACCAAACAAAGGACGAGAGACATACCTTTAAGTGTCGCTTCCTTATGTCTTTGTTGTTCATGTTTCACTCCAGTTCTCTTGTGATATTGATCCTGCAGTGAGACACAAACCAACCAAAGTGAAAGTAGTAAAGTATATTCAATGAAAACCTATGCATATGATCAAGGAATTATGCAATAAAATAAAGATAATTCTATGGGAAAGAAACATGCCACTGTATCATAATAATAATAGGAAGAGAGATTACAATCGGATGCCTTGATGTCGTAAGGTTCCTTGCATCCCACACACTTCTTGCTCCAATGGATTATGAGACTGTGTATCCAATAGCTACTCACAATCTATCTTGACAAAGCAAATCTCAAAGCCAACATAAATTTCCCTAGCTCAATTCAACTCCAATCAAGCTCCAAAACCAACTAACTTTCTCTATGAGAGTTCCTCTCCTTTTATAAGTTGAAGAGGATAAGGTGAGGAGGTTAGGATGATCTCACTAAATCATGAAAGCGAGTAAGATCCAAACCATTCGGAGGCCACCTCACCATAGAAGATTCTCCTTCTAGAACCATAGAGAAAATGATTATTTTTCCCACGTACGAAGGCCGTCATGACCTGGCTATAGTGTAGCCTGCGGAAATTTCGCGCCCTAACTATAGTGCAGCCTGTAGAAATCAGGCATTTTTCACCCTAGCCATTGTGCAGCCCGCGAAAATCCTCCAAAATAGGGTTTTTACAGAGGAAAAAACAACTTCATCTCTTAGGAAAAGTTCTTCTCCCTTCTTTCTTTAGGAATTCAGGCCACTGACCCTTCTGAAGGAAACAGATAGGTTTACATCATTAACAATCATGAGGGTGACGAAAATAATGTGTAACAGCTATATCTACTTACATTAATATTCCTTCGCGGGGACCTAAGACTGTATTTCCTCCAAAGTTGGGTGATAAGGGGGATGTTTCGTTTGATAGACATTGGAAATCACTCAAAAACACTCAATCGACTGGGGTTCATAAGTGGGTGTGGAAGGAAAACAAGCGAGTTTGGAGGATGGTGTTGGGGTCGGATGTGGGTCTAGAAGAGACCTGCAGACTGGCACTATGTGGATCGGTAGGTATAATGTCTTATTCCTATTTGGATAATATTTTTGTCTCTGACTGAATTGTTCAAACTTGGGTCCCCTTACTTGGTTATGCTCTTGAGATACTCTACCTCATAAAGGGATTCATGGGTTTTATTTGCAAAACCTCGGAGGATGCTTCTTTATTTTTTATTAAATTCTAGGTTCTGGGCAGCAGCAGCCTTTTGTTGAAACGGTGGGGGGTGGCATTTGACCCATTGATAGAGCATTTTCAGCTACAACATTGATGGGTCCTTTTGTTGGGTATCCGTATGCACCTATGGAACGAGGGGGATTTGAGGTCAATTGGGGATGCTTTAGGGTGGTTTATCACCCTGGATAATTCGACTTTGGTAAACATAGCTAGGAAGGTGGGGAGGATTTTAGCGGAAGTTGATTTACACGGAGGTTTACCGGAATTCCTGGATATTGAATGGCGTCGTCGACATATAAAACATCGTTTAGACTATGAGCGTATTCCATTCAGGTGTATTTGGTGTCGTTGTACTGGCCATCTCTGGTGTGACTGCAGTGGTAAAGTGACGAATGAAAATTCGGAAGACACCCTCTTACAAGAAGATCCCCCAGACTATGTAAATGAAGTAGACTCCTTCGGCGATGTACCACTTCACTATGCATATGAGCCAAGATTACAGCCGGAATTGGAGACTACACTCATGGGTAAGTTAAAGTTATTATGTCCTACTTTTTTCTCGCCATTAACACTTTGGGAAAGGGACGCCTTGCAAAAATCACACTGGCTTCATTTATCTACATCCTTTGATAAGGAGATTTATGAGGGGGGTTTAGGATTTACTAGCCCAATTGTGGTGTCTTCATCTCTCTTACCTGATATGGTTACAGTGCTCCGGTCGGACACAAATCATACTCTAGATATTAACCTTGTTTTACCATCTTACACCCCTGCAAAGTCATCACAGATATCTTTACCACAGTTTTTTAGCTCTTGGGACTCGATTTCTCCAAGTTCCCCTTCCCCACTTGAGTGTTATGACATTGTATTGGATCCTGGGTACATAGAACCCGAGGAGGATGAGTCATCTTTCAATACAATGTTTGATTCCCTTATTCCTTTCATTAAGGATAACAATGTTTCTATCAAATTGCCTACCTATCTGGGGAAGGCGAATCATGATCCTGTGACAAACTCGGAGGAAACTACTTCAAAGACCCAACCAATGAGGGATGGGAAATAATTCACCTGGTCTATGGGCCTAGGCTTAGAACATAAAAACACAAAGTAGTCAAAAATGTTGGCTCAAAAAACTTTACAGACTTACGATTATGTTTCTTCCTCCACTGACAGTGGGGCTCTTAGAGCGATGAAAGCCCTGGCGAGGGAAAAGTGATGTTATTACTATCCCTAAATGTAAGAGGGATTGGAGGCACTCTGAAAGAAGCCTCAGTTCACCATCTCTTGGATCACACTCGTCCTGATATCATTTTTCTAGCGGAAACATTGGTAAATGCTCAGAAAGCAAGGGATTTTATGTTTCACTTGCACCCCTCCTGGGTTTTGAGTTCTATTAATTCTGTGGGTACTTCGGGGGGGTTTCTTGTCTCATGGGATCCAAATTTATTTGATTTGGACCCTTTTCTCACTGTTGGTGGTATTCTGTTAACAGGCAGGAGTAAAATAAATAACCGAGAGTTAGTTATGCTAAATATTTATGGACCATGAATGGACTGAAAACTCTTCTCGAAATCAATGGAATACAATGGTATATTATCTATCAAAAACTTGATCGTTGTTGGGGACCTAAATATCATTTTTTATTCAGACGAGGCCTGGGGAGGTTCTCTAGGACCTGGAAATACAGATGATTATTACAGAGAGATATTTTCCTCCAAAAATTTAATCGACATCAAGATGGATAAATTGGCTCCTACCTGGAGGAATGGGTGAATTGGTCAGGGGGCGATTGCAAGGAGATTAGATAGGATCCTTGTTTTCGAAGGTCTTTTATCAGATGTTGGCCTCTATAGGTCTTGGGTAGAGTTTATATTTATCTCTGATCATGCGCCAATATTATTACAGTTGGAATTACCCCCTTCATAAGGTCTATCCTTTTAAATTCAATGCTCAGTGGCTTAATGATAATGATTTTTTGGATCTAGTTTTTAAGATTTGGAAAGACCCCATTTTCCTTTCTGAAGGTGGCAAACAAAACAGAATCGTTTGGAAATTAACAGTGTTGAAAAAACAAACAAAAATCTGGTACAAAGAGAATCTGGCCAGGAACAAAGCAAAGTTGGTATCGCTCGAATAAGATATAAAGGAATCAATAAAAATTATGGTAGGAGATCCAACAAATCAAGAAGTGGAATTATCTCTCCGACGGTTGGAATTGGAAAGAAATGGGATATTAAGAAGGGATGAAGAACAATGGCGATTACGTAGCAGGGCTTTATGGATGGCTTGTGGGGATAATAATACAAAGTATTTTCACAAATTCGCTAGCCACAATAGGTCCATAAACATGTTTGGGAGATCACTGATGGGAACGGAGCCAAAATAACTAATTAGGATGCCTTAAAGGAAGTTGTAGTCCAATATTTCAAGAATTTCTATAGGGGCCCGCTCATTCCGAATACAACCAAACAATGCAATTTAGTTGAGCTCTTTCCTCAGATGTTAAATAATGAGGAGTCATGCTCATTGTTTACTCTCATTACTTTGGAGAAGTTGAAAACTGTTCTTTTTCATTTTAAGAAGGATAAGAGTTTGGGGTCGAAGGGATGGACAGCTGAATTTTTTATTTTCTTCTTTGATCTAGTGGGGGAGGATCTCCTCAATCTGGTGGAGGATTCAAGAAGGTTAGGATCTATTGTGGGAGGTCTAAATTCAACTTTCTTGACCTTGATTCCAAAGGCAAATAATCCAGCTACCTTTGAAGATTTCCGCATGATTTTCTTGTGCAATCTATGTTACAAGGTGATATCAAAAATCATGCCCAATCGGATTAAACCTTTTCTTTCAAGGTCACTCTCTAATAAACAGCTGGGTTTCCTAAAAGGCAGGTGAATTCAAGATGCCATAGGTACAGCTCATGAGAGCCTCCACAGCATCAAAAAGAAAAAATCGAAATCACTTGTCTTAAAGCTGGATTTAATGAAAGCATATGACTGTATCGATTGGGATCATTTAAGATTGATCCTTCTAAAAATTGGATTGGGAATCTAGATGTCAAATTGGATCATGTCTTGTGTCACATTGTCATCCTTTTGCAGTATTACTTAATGGTGAGGCTATAGACTTCTTCAGAAGCAGTAGGGGAGTTCATCAAGGTTGTCCATTATCACCATTGGTATTCATACTTGTAATGGAAGGCCTTAGTTTATTACTGAAAAATAGCTTTGTGGAAGGTAATCTTACAGGTATAAAAGTTTCTAGAATGATAAAAATTCTTCATCTTTTGTTCGTGGACGATGTAATCATTATGACAAGGGAAATTTTATATGAATGGATGGAAATCGACAAACTCATTTTCCTTTTCTGTAAAGCCTCGGGTCTATCAGTTAATCAATCAAAGACCACTGTCCATTTTGAAGACCTCATGGAGTTAGAATTGACCCTATTCAAGACACTCCTTTCTTATAACTTGAGTGATCTATCGAATGGTTTCAAATACCTGGGATACTTTCTAAAGACTGGGATGCATCGCGTAGATGATTGGGAATGGCTAGTGTCCAAATTAACAAAGAAAATTGGTTTATGGTGTAACAAGTGGCTATCTATGGGAGGAAGATACATTCTGGTTAAAATAGTGTTGGAAGGCTAGCCTGTCTATTGGATGTCTATGGAAGTTATCCCCCGCTCAGTATTAAACAAGATTAGAAAATTGATGTTCCATTTTCTATGGAATGGTCAATCTGATACTTAGCAGTATCATTTGTGTAGATGGGAGACCTTATCTAGACCAAAGTGGAATGGGGGATGGGGACTTCGAAATCTTTTTCACTTCAATACGACATTGAATGTTAACACACTATGGAGGGTATTAACACAGGAAGGTATTGGGCATCAGGTTATAATGGACAAATATTTACAAAATACAATGGTAATCAACTGGCTTAGATTGCCAACACACAATTTCAACTCCACTTCTAGAATTTGGAACAATCTTATCCACACTATTCTTGTTATCACCCATTGGCTCAGCTGGCAGCCAGGATCCGGTCATCTTATTTCTATTGGAAGAGATCGGATTCTTGGCATTGGCGATGGGTCATTTCTACAAGAAGAAATTGTTTCTCTCTTAAATCAAAAACAGTTAATTGTCTTAGCTCAAGTCTTTGTTACCCGGGATCCAATTACCTATGTTGAGGTTTGGATGAGCGGAAAGGACTTGGAATTGACAGGGAACCTTGCTACAGATTAGGATAACTATACCTCGGAGTTGAAAAGAGATGGAGTCACACTACACGAAGCTGTCGATGATATGCTTCCATGGACTGGAGGTGACTCTTCTAGAAACTTATCAGTCAAAAATATTTATGTTGTTATTATATCTACTCAGAATCTCTCGGTTTGGCATGGTTGGCAGGTTAACATATGGAAATGGCATTTACAACTGAAGATAAAATTGTTTTTTTGGCTGGTTGCGAACAACAGGATCTTAACCTGGGATGTATTACAGAAGAAAGGATGGGTGGGCCTAGGTATTTTCCATCTTTGTAAACAAAATTCTGAAGATCTCACTCACCTTCTCATTCAGTGCACCTTTGCAAAATCAGTTTGGGCTAAAATTTCACACCTTCTTAACATCAATTATTCATGGGTCGGTTCGTCAATTACTGATTGTATGGACATATGGACAAAGAACAAGTCTTTATCAAAAAGGTTGCATATCCTGACTTGCTCGTTCATTTGGATTGAGTGTAACAAAGTGTTATTTGATGGTAATAAACCCTCGGCCTAGGCAGTTTCTTATAAGATTGTTGGAGTGCTCAATAAAAGTCCTCCAACACAAAAATTACAGAGGTTAAGACAGAATCCGATCTCCCGGATTAATGGTTATACTTTGGCCTTTTTTTATGGAGCCTCTATAGTGGGTGGTTCGAACTGTGGTGCAGGGGGTGTCATACATTGCATAGAGTCTCTGGTATATAGATGGAACTTCAATTGTGGAGATGGTACAAATACAAAAGCGGAGTTATTGGGAGCGTGGGACACTCTTACCATAGCAAAACTCTTGAATATTCAAAATGTTCAGATTTTGGGTGACTCCAAGGTGATAATCGACTGGCTAAACCATAAAGGAAATCTTCAAGCCATTAATATTGAAGGATGGAAACTTAGAATATTGGAAATGTCTGCAACTTTTCAAGGTATCTGCTTTCAACACATCTACAAGGAATCAAATGTGGAGGCATCAATTATCCAAGCATGCTCTCTCAACGCCAAGAGGAAGATTATCTTATTTTACTTGGGACGGAGAGACAGCGGGGCCTCCAATCCATATCGATATATTCCAATTCCACCTTTAGTTTTTTTATTTTGAAGTATGGTCAGTTTTTTTTCGCGTGAACTTGAAAGTTTTTTCATCATGTGGTGATAATATTATGTATATTATCAGTCCCCAAGCTCGATGGTAGTTTGTATATGGTACTATTGATCCTTGTTTAAAGGTCATTGTGGACAGTTTGTGTGACAGTTTTGTGTGTCCAAGTGGATCGGAAGGGATCAGTCTTTCTTGATCAAGGATCGCTATTGATGTAAAAAAAATTACAATCTCATATAATTTTGTGCAATTTTTCTATTAGAAAAAACAGTTGAAGTTTTCAAAAAGTTTTTAAAATAAATAATAGATGAATAAAAAAGGGCATAAAACTATTAATATCAAAGCTGGTATTCTATGTGATTTTTTGGTGGATATTGAGATAAATCTTAAGCAATAGATTTGTTATAAATATTAGTTTTGGAATTTTGCAAAACATTAATATTTTAATGATATTTATAATAAATTTGTTTTGTATTTATCAAAAATAAATAACTATATATAATTTGGAAAATTAATTAAAATTTATAGGATATGACAAACATTTTTTATTTGAGAATTTGCTAAAAGTGGACGATGAGAAAACTATTCCAAAAACAAAACATCACAAGTGTAATGTAAATTGAAATTTTTAAAATGTTTTTTAAATAAATAAATTGATGAAAAAACAATTACATATTAATCTTATTCATAAAACTCCAAAGAACAAAAGAACAATTAGACTAAAATTGAACTTTAAAGTAACAAACATAAAAGTTATCTAATATCATAATTAAATGTTCAAAAGTATCATAATTATTTGTAGTATAATAATTCATCTTTATGAATTTGCTTTTAAATTAATTTTGAATGACTATCTAAAGGGAATTTATCTAGTTTTCTTATTTTTTTTTTATTTCTAAGATTTTATTAATATAGTATTTTTTTAGCTTTAAAAAAAATATATATATATATATATATATATATATATATATATTATTTGTTTTAAAAATTGAATAGTTAAATTATATTATGAAATGTTAGTTGTAGTATGCTCTTGACCTCCAAACTAGCATCAAAGAAATTATTGATTTTCTAAGTTATTCTTTAGTGGATGTTGTTGGGGTAAATTTTAAGTAATAGATTTGTTATAAATATTAATTTTGAAGTTTTATAAAATAATAAAATTTTTAATGATATTTATGGTAAGTTTGTCTTATATTTATCCAAAATAAATGGTGAAAATTAATATTTACTAAAAAGTAATTACAATATCCATAATAATCTGATGATATTATTAATTTTTATTTATCATTTGTTTTATTTGTTACTTTATTTTTTTAAATTAATATATTAAACATATTTTTAATATACAATAAATATATATTTAATATTTTAAAAATATTTTAAAATAATAGAAAATTATTTGGTAAATTGTATCTTACAATGGAATTAATAAATCGATATACTTCAAGAAATTTTCTTTATGTACATAACATATATAGTTTGGGTGTATGAGTACCATTTGACAAGAAAAGCAGCCAATTATCATGATATGTATGGCGTAAGCTAATTGTTCTATGAAATGGCCTCTTAGTTGTTTTTGTATGTGAGATGTAGTCGATATATTATTACAATGATAGGTGTTCATGTATAGGGAACATATGGTGACCATCCATGAAGGATGTGTGTCCTTGAATAATCAATAACTATTTATTATTATCATTTTACTTATTATATAAACTATTTATTATTATCATTTACTTATTATATATGATATTTAATAATCAATAATTATAGTATTAATTATTATTCTAAGAGAATGTCTTCTCGATGTTGTCCAAACATCAACACTCCCTCTCAACGAGGGAGACATTATGCATCATGTCAATCTTGTCTCGAAAGTATACAAACTTCACCCTAGACTCATGACACTTGTCTGGCAATCTTGGGAGACGTCTCTCTCCCACATGAACCGAGGAGAAACTCCTTCTACAGCTCTCCCTTTTGAGCCAATTAACTCTCTCTGAGATCAGGCTCACTCTGGGTCTGCATGTAATAGCATATAGTATCTTGAGTCTTTATCATTCCTTGTCAAATCCCCATGACTAGGACAAAGACCATACCAGGATATTTCACCACAAGTACACACCTGTGAGTGAATCTCATCATGATGCTAACTGACACATGGAAAACACTTCAAGCACCTCGAGTCCATATTATTCCTTGTCATGATCAAGGAAGGACTACGTCTGGGCCCATTTACCACAAGTGCACCTTTATGATAAATGTATCTTATCTCCCTTGGTCTGCAGCCCAATCTAGGAGAAGTTCTGCCCGATGATGAAACATCAACACTCCCTCTTAGCTAGGGTGGTATTTTTCCATAGTAGTACACAACTACTGTCAAGAGACACGCAGTCTCTGCCAATGGTACACAGCCACCATAGTAGAAAACGGTTTGTCACACATGGCACTCCCATGTTGACTTCTCGAGGCTACTCCCTCTAGGAACAATTAGGTTCAACTCCCCATAGTGTGTGACATCAAGGGTCAACTCCTTTTACATGTCCTCATGTTCTCTCCACATGGGATGTTGGGCTATAAGCCCAAATGCACTTATCTCTTCTCTAATAAGTGTCCCACTTATCCCTTCTCGAATAAGTGTCCTCACGTATCAACTCAACTCAATTCACAGATGAGTACAATCTGGAGAATGTTTGTCACACATGGCACTCCCATGTGGACTTATGGAGGCTACACCCTCTAGAAACATTAGGGTCAACTCCCATAGTGTGTGACGTCAAGGGTCAACTCCCTTGACAGTGACATGTCCTCATGTGCTCTCCACAAGGGACGTTGGGCTATAAGCCCAAACGCACTTATCCCTTTTTCGATAAGTGTCCCACTTATCCCTTCTCGGATAAGTGTCATCACAGATCAAATCAAATCAGTCACAGAGGAGTACAATCTGGAGAATGTCTCAGGAAGTTGCAAACATCAACACTCCCTCTCAACGAGGGAGGCATTTTATGCCACGCCAAGTCTGTCACAGAAGTACTTGAACTTTGTCTTGGTTTGGTAAGAAAATCAGCAACCTGCTCATCTGTAGGAAGGTACAACACCAATACTTCCTTCCTCTTCACCATGTCTCGAATGTAATGGTACTTGATCTCAATGTGGTTTAATTTGTCATGAAAAACTAGATTCTTTGAGATCTTCACACAACTTTAGTTACCATAATGAATAATGGTGGAATCCAGCACATGTTCGGATAAATCTGCAAGGATCTTGCGAAGCCACACTACTTCATGAACTAACATAATTAATGCAATATACTATGTTTTTGTTGTACTCAAAGCCACATAAGTTTGTTTCCTTCTACACCAGGAAACCATGGAAGATCCCAAAGTGAAGAAACACCCGAAGGTGCTCTTTTTTTCCATTGTGCTCCCTATCCAATCAAAGTCAATATATTTCCTTCCATATCATATGAATACTAGAAGTATATCTCGGACCATGTCCAATTGTGCCTCGTGGGTATCTCAACACATGCTTTGCAAAAATCCAGTGTGTCTATCTCAGATGAATCTTAAACTGGCTAAGTGCACTCACTGCATAGCAAATATTTGGTCTGGTGTTAACCAGATACATCAATGATCCAATCAGTTGTCTATACAGAGTCAGATCAATTATGTCATAATCGGAAGAAGACACACTTATTTCCTTTAGATTTTTCACGATTAGTGTAGCCACGGGCTTCAAGTTCAGCATCCCAAACTTCTTCAATATCTCAACTGTGTACTTCCCCTGACTTAGGAAGATCTCATCAATTCTCTGCCACACCTCTAGTCCCAAGAAGTAGTGCATCATACCAAGGTCCTTGATCTCAAACTTAAAGGCCGAATGCATACTTGCATTCAACAATAAGGCTCTTTGTATCGGTGAGGAATAAATCATCAACGTAGAGTACCAAAATTAGGGACTCGCCATTAAGAGTCTTGTAGTATACGTTGTTAGAATATAGAAGATGGTGTGCTCGTTTTACCATTGACGATACCTTCATCACCCAACCATAGGCCGAAGCCTCCCTCCGAGCACCTTAACCTTGACTGAGAATTCCTCTGGAAGCAAACCCTAGGCTAGATAGCCAAACAAAGAGTAGTGCATCAATCCCCAAGGATAGCGCATCACAAAAAAAGATGATCAGATAGTCCAAACCCTAGTCAATAGATATTCAAGCCAAAACTGAGATCTTGTTGTTGCTGCAGCAGCACCAGCTCTTCCTCCAAACCTGCGCACAAGACTGCAACTGTAGTGCGCACCAAACTGCAGAACTACAATTCTGAGATGTGTCAAATGAGAACTGGTGCCCTGTATTTATACTGGTTCTGCCAGATTTACTGGGGCCAACTTCTCCTTCTAGATAGTGTATGTTCAGTATATTATTATTATTTCTGGTCGACTTCTTCTCTTGGAGGCTAATAGCCTAATATAAATTATCTTCTTGAGCCGACAAGGCTTCTAGGGTTATTAGCCAACTCATTAGGGTTTCTCTTACTTCCCATAGTCTTCTATTCTTGTCAGGTTCACACGTGGGGGTAAATACCTCCCGCAGCTACCATAATATTAACACTCCCTCCTAGCTAGAGAGGTATTTATAGGTAATGGACTTCAGCACAAAATATACCATTTACCCTGGTAGCATCAATATAGTCATCTAGACTATTTCATGACTAGATCATGAGAATCACCATCATCATCAGCTGCATCATCTCTCGAAACCATACTTCATATGAGTAGTTAGATATGATGCTGAATAAGTCACTCTCACCATAGAGTGATACAAGAGGAGTAAAAGGTCTGAACTGTTTTCCATCTGGAAAATCTTTGTTCATCATCCATCTGAATGATCATTATCTCCAATAAACTGCTGATAGTCTTCAAGGCAATTAGAACGAGGATAGAACACACCTGTGTCTATTCATAGTAGTACATAACTACAATCCAGTGGTTCACTACCGCATCAAGTAACACCCAAGTACTTGATCAACAATGTATGGTTGCGAACAGTGAAACATATTCACCACAGTAGTCCTCATC
>SNQJ01S0144636.1:2006-21194 GCA_010110895.2 Picea sitchensis
TTTTCCCTCTCATCCATCCCATACACAAGTCTGGGCATTGGGTTTTGTTGAATTTAATGCAGCTGCAAGAGCCATTCTCTGGAGGATGGAAAACACCCTAGTTGTAGACTAGAGCCCCTAACACAATCCTGGGGTTTCTTGGTATGAGAGCAAGCAGTGAGAGCCATGGAAAAAGACCCTTGTGAGGGCCCCCAGTAGATGATTGGGGTTCTTGGTCTAGAACCAAGCAGAAAGACCCTTGTGTGGGCCCCCAGCAGATGACTGGGGTTCTTGGTCTAGAACCATGCAGAAAGACCCTTGTGTGGGCCCCCAGCAGATGACTGGGGTTCTTGATCTAGAACCAAGAAGAAAGACCCTTGTGAGGGCCCCGAGTAGATGATTGGGGTTCTTGGTCTTGGACCAAGCAGTAAGTCCCTAGATGTGTCTAGGGCCCCTGGACATGTTCCATGGAACCCTTGCTTAATGCATGGGTTGATCCGTGGTCTTGTACCTTGGTGGATAAGACCCTAGATGTGTTATGGGGCAACCTGGTTCTTGACCAAGTAGATTTTGGTGTAATACCGAGATGTGTTGATGTGTGATCCTCTTTCTCTCTCCTGGGATGTATCTAGGAGTGTCTATGAAGAGGGACCTGATCACATTGTTGATGTAACTTCTTATGCAGTGATGATAAAGTTTATAGGTCACTATGAGAGTCATGTGGACATGTTTTTCCATTATGTAACTCCCCTTGACTTTGTCTTAAAAGGTAACCCCTTGTTGTTTTGCTTTCACTCTTGTTTTATGTGATGGGGTTTTTATTTATGTAATTAGGGTTTTAATTAAATATTAATTGACAATTTAATTAATATTTATATTAATTAAATGTCAACAATTAAATATAATTCTAATTACCCTAACCTCTCTCCCTAACTATAAATTAGACCATACCCTTTGTATTTTGTAACACACACTCACTCTCTCATCTCCCTTCTTGTTGCGGCTACCTCAGTGACACTTCTCCCTCTTTTGGTGCGACCTCTTTTTGTTTATCAGTTTCAGTTCTGAGCTTTGTGTTGGCTGGAAGCTCCTCCTTAGTACCCGTTGGAGTATAGGGTGCATGTGGCCCCTCCTTCCTCAGCTGTCGGACTTGTCTACTGTGTAGAGGAGCCATCTCCTTGGCTGTCAAACCTACCCATTAGAGATATAGTTGGGTATGAGAGCCACAACTCCCTTTCCTTTCTTTGACTACCAGGTCTGTTTTAGCAGCCGCAAACTCTCCTCCTAATGTCGCGTGTTTAAACTGAGGTTCTTATGGAGGGTTAGCAAACTTGTTGTCCATTTTTCTCAGATCCAAGTTTGTTGTCCAGATCTATGGAGGGTTTGACTTTTGAGTTTTAGATCTGAGTTTGTTGTCCTATCTATGAAGGGTTTGACTTTTGAGTTACAGATCTGATTTTGTTGTCCTATCTATGAAGGGTTTGACTTTTGAGTTTCAGATCTGAGTTTCTTGTCCTATCTATGGAGGGTTTTGACATTTGTTTTCAGATCTGAGTTTGCTTGCTTATGGAGCCACTTGTACTTCTAGATCTGAGATTGTTTGCTTATGGAGCCTCTTGTATCTCCAGATCTGAGTTTGTGTTTGCTTAATGGAGGGTTTGACACTTGTATTTCAGATCTGAGGGTTTTCTTGTGAATTTGATTTCCTTGTTGTGTTATCACTGTTTATTGGAGGTTTTCCATTGAGGTTATTTGTTTTTATGACTTTGGTTTATTGTTGTTTCCATTGGGGTTTTACTATCCATGGCAAAATTGTCCCACAATTATTTTGACAAAGATCAAACCCTAGAGGTTTATTCTATAAACCTAAACTTCATTTGAGCATACTTACATAGGCATACATCTACATGTGACAGGTACACCTCTCATTTGATTCTGGAGGTAAGCTAGTTTATTTTGTACTCAAAAATATCATTTGTTTTAGATATGTTTATCTTCTATACTGATCTAGTTGATAGAAAAAATTTAAAAGTACATTGTTTTTCTATTTTCCCTATTTCTAGCATGGTATCAGAGCTTAGGGTGTGTTTAGAGCTCAAGAGCTGCAAACTAGAGCCTGCGTAGATTCACTTCTTAGGATTTGCAGATCAGCAGTCATTGAAACCAAATCAAAAGATGCTCTTCTCTCCTTGACTTCTTGTCTCTTTTTGGAGCAAAGAGAGAGTACTTGTATGATGATCCTCTTAAGGGCACCTAATTTCAGTTTTGATTTAGATTTTACTTCCATGGCCAGTGATATGTTAGCTTATCATTATATTCCTATCATTATTTTTAAAATATTCTTTTAGTTCCTATTTATGTTAGAAGCGTGCCATAGTTAATTTGTTCTCATCTTCTTGTTTTATGTCTGATCATTCTATTCTCAGGATGATTTATAGAATCGGGCCTTTGTTACTTCCTAGCATTGTTACTGATCAGGAAAAGATTTTTGTTTGACAGTGATCCTGAGTCTGTATTCGTGTTATGTCTCGATGCAATGGTCCATGGTTCAAGAAATCCCAAATTTTTAATTTTCAAGTTGCATGGTTACAGCTACAACTACAAATGGGGATATGAATATTGTTGGATCAGGGAGTTCAATTAGTAAAGATGGTTGGACAAATATTCAATTAAGACCCTTGTTTCAGGCGCAACAATCTTTACAGCCTGTAGTAGACCTAATTCTTTTATGACATATGACTACAGTACCTCTAACTGTTTCTGTTTGAAATAGGTTTGTCTAGAGACTTCAAGGGAAAAGTCACCAAGTTGGTCTATCCATATGCATCTCAATTTTAATTTATTTTTAATAGAGACATCACTCAAAGCCTTCTTTAGAATGGGCCTTTCCTCTCAAGAGTTTGATCAAGATCTGTTATGAGGTGTCTCAAAGGGTAATCATTGAAATGCAAGGGCTGGGGGATTTTTGAAGACTTTTGTTGATAACTTTTTATGGTTGGCTGCAATTTTCACCTTGCAGATTTTATAACAGATTTATTCATCAATGGATAGAGCCAACGTGCAGTGGGACATGTCCTTCTTTTGATCGTGATTACCACTTACATAAGTTTATTTTTCATGTTATGTTTGTTGTCCTCCTTCACTTTCATTAAATAAGAAAGGAGAAGTCTTTTCAGAATTCATATTGAACACATTCCTTTGTTAAGAGAGTTAGAGCTAACTTGTCTCTTTCATTATACTTTACCTTCTTTATATTAAGCAATAATATTCAAGTAGAAGAGATGGGATTTGTGACATATGGTTACTCCAGTACTATTTGGATTATTTGAAGTGGAGGGGATAGTGAAAGACTATCTTATTTATTCTCGCGTACACTTATGGGATGCAAGTTTGGGTGCCAAAGTAAACTTGTTTGGATTATTGGTGGAGTGACCAATGCTAGTTGAAAGAGATTTCTTGTTAGGAGAATCTAGAGGCTAGTGTTCTTTATTTTTAATGGATTCTTGGTTTTCTTGAGATCTTGTTCAAGTTTCAGATCAGTTTAAGTAAATTAGATCAGGAACCAAACCCTTATAAAAAGGGGTCTTGCATAGACATAAATATAGTAGGACAGTTACATGAACTAACAGTTACTGCATACACAAAGATGCCCCAGATAACTTCAGTTGGTGGCAGGCTGCAAAGCACATGTGTGTCTTCAACGCAAGCTAGTTTCTCAATAAGGCTACTTGTCTTGTAGTTTGTGAGGTCACATGACAGAAGCATAACCTGGTAAACGTCTGACTCAACTTTTCATATTAAACTTGGTACCAACACCAAGTACATCCTGCAGAGATACAACAACAAATCAGAGTCATTGGATTTTATGAGATTCAGAGGGAGCCAGTTGGCACATACAATGATACAGACATTTTATGAGACTCAGAGGGAGCAGT
Organism: Picea sitchensis; assembly: GCA_010110895.2. Classification (NCBI taxonomy): domain Eukaryota; kingdom Viridiplantae; phylum Streptophyta; class Pinopsida; order Pinales; family Pinaceae; genus Picea; species Picea sitchensis. The sequence goes on from SNQJ01S0144636.1 coordinate 5,921, forward strand.
CCCTGCATGTGAGTTAAACCATGACCTGCAACAAATGGCAGTATTGAGGTTAAATTTGTGACTCATGACTTCTCTTAGAAAGAAGGGATTATCTATGACGAGATCCTTACTTTCATCGGGATCTTTATCTCTCTTGCCACAATTTTTTTTGTTTTTGGAAAACTTCACCAGTTGGATGTTAAGATTGTTTTTCTTAACGGTGAAGTTGAGCAAGAGCCTATCCATGGGAAGAATCCCATAGATTGTAGCAAGCTTTGAGAGCTTGGTTTATGTTATCTTAGTATGATATGTTCCTTATAGGAAAGGAAATTTTGATAGCTCAGACTAAGAGGGAGCTTTTTGCAGAAGTTGAAATGAAAGACTTGGGTCTTTTGCATTATTTTCTGAGCTTAGAGGTGTGGCAAAAGCCAAGTGAGATATTTCTCTCATAAGAGAAAGTATGCAGTGGATATGCTCCGCAGACTTGGCATGTTGGACTGTAAGTCCATATCCACATTGATGATTTCTAAACTGAAGAAGTTCCAAGATCAAGCTACAGTTTCAAATCCGGAAGCCCTCATTGAGTCCTTGATGTATCTTATACATACCAGTCTAGATATTGTTTTCGCTTGGGTTCAACTATGATCTCCTGGTCCAGCAGGAAACATGGCTCCATGGACCATAGCAGTGTAGAGGCAGAATACATTGCTGCAAGTGTTGCCAGTATAGAAGCAGCGTGGCTCAGAAAGATACTCTCAAATTTATTCAATGCTGAGTTGGAACCCACATTAATCCACTGTGATAACCAGAGTTGTGTAAATCTCTCCATGATTCCTTTGTTTCTATGACAAAATGCATTGAGATGAGAAATCACTATGTTCGGGACATAGTGTAGAAGAACATTCTCAGTATTCAATATGTTCCGATGGTGGAACAAAACACAGATATTTTGACCAAGCCTTTATCATTGACAAAGTATGTGTACTTTCGAGACTTATTGAGAATGCCTCTCTTGCTGAGAGGGAGTGTTGAATTTAATGCAGCTGCAAGAGCCATTCTCCGGAGGATGGAAAAGACCCTAGTTGTAGACTAGGGCCCCCAGCACACTCCTAGATTTCTTGGTATGAGACCAAGCAGTGAGAGCCATGGAAAAAGACCCTTGTGAGGGCCCCCAGTAGATGACTAGGGTTCTTAGTCTAGAACCAAGCAGAAAGACCCTTCTGTGGGCCCCCAACAGATGACTAGGGTTCTTGGTCTAGAACCAAGCAGAAAGACCCTTCTGTGGACCCCCAACAGATGACTGCAGTTCTTGGTCTAGAACCAAGAAGAAATACCCTTGTGTGGGCCCCCAGTAGATGACTGGGGTTCTTGGTCTTCAACCAAGCAGAAAGACCCTTGTGAGGACCCTAGTGGATGACTGGGGTTCTTGTTCTTGGACCAAGCAGTAAGTCCCTAGATGTGTCTAGGGCCCCTTGACGTGTTCCAAGGAACCCTTGTTTAATGCATGGGTTGATACTTGGTCTTGTACCTTGGTGGATAAGACCCTAGATGTGTTCTAGGGCCCCCAGATGTGTTTTGGGGCAACCTAGTTTTTGACCAGGTAGATCTTGGTGTAATACCAAGATGTGTTGATGTGTGATCCTCTTCCTCTCTCCTGGGATGTATCTAGGAGTGTCTATGAAGAGGGACCTGATCACATTGTTGATGTAACCCCTTATGCAGTGATGATAAAGTTTTTAGGTCACTATGAGACTCATGTGGACATGTTTCTCCATTATGTAACTCCCCTTGACTTTGTCTTAAAAGGCAACCCCTTGTTGTTTTGCTTTCATTCTTGTTTTATGTGATGGGGATCTTCTTTTATGTGATGGGGTTTTTATTTATGTAATTAGGGTTTTAATTAAATATTAATTGACAATAAATTAATATTTATATTAATTAAATATCAACAATTAAATATAATTCTAATTACCCTAACCCCTCTCCCTAACTATAAATTAGACCCTACCCTTTGTATTTTGTAACACACACTCACTCTCTAATATCCCTTCTTGTTGCAGCTACCTCAGGGACACTTCTCCCTCTTTTGGTGCGGCCTCTTTTTGTTTATCAGTTTCAGTTCTAAGCTTTGTGTTGGCTGGAAACTCCTCCTTAGTACCCGCTGGAGTATAGGGTGCATGTGGCCCCTCCTTCCTCAGCTGTCGGACCTGTCTATTGTGCAGAGGAGCCATCTCCTTGGTTGTCGGTCCTACCCATTAGAGCTATAGTTGGGTATGAGAGCCACGACTCCCTTTCTTTGACTGCCAGGTTTGTTTTAACAGCCATTGAATCTCCTCCTAATGCCTCGTATTTAAACTGAGGTTCTTATGGAGGGTTAGCAAACTTGCTGTCCATTTTTCTCAGATCCAAGTTTGTTGTCCATATCTATGGAGGGTTTGACTTTTGAGTTTCAGATCTGAGTTTGTTGACCTATCTATGAAGGGTATGACTTTTGAGTTTCAGATCTGAGTTTGTTGTCCTATCTATGGAGGGTTTTGACACTTGTTTTCAGATCTGAGTTTGTAGCCACTAGATCTGAGTTATGGAGCCACTTGTACTTCCAGATCTGATATTGTTTGCTTATGTAGCCCCTTGTGTCTCTAAATCTAAGTTTTTGTTTTCTTAATGGAGGGTTTGACACTTGTATTCCAGATCTGAGGGTTTTCTTGTGAATTTGATTTCCTTGTTGTGCTATCATTGTTTATTGGAGGTTTTCCATTGGGGTTCTTTGCTTTTATGATTTTGGTTTATTGTTGTTTCCATTGGGGTTTTACTATCCATGGAAAAACTGCCCCACAGTGCTTTTGACAGAGATCAAACCCTAGAGGTTTGATCTATGAACCTAAACTTCACCTGAGCATACTTACAGAGGCATACATCTACATGTGATAGGTACACCTCTCATTTGATTATGGAGGTAAGCTAGTTTATTTTGTACTCAAAAATATCATTTGTTTTAGATCTATCTATCTTCTATGTTGATCTAGTTGATAGAAACATTTTAAAAGTACATTGTTTTTCTATTTTCCCTATTTCTAACATGGTATCGGAGCTTAGGGTGTGTTTAGAGCTCAAGAGTTGCAAACTTGAACCTGCGTAGATTCACTTCTTAGGGTTTGCAGATCAGCAGTCATTTAAACCAAATCACAAGATGTTCTTCTATCCTTAACTTCCTGTCTCTTTTTGGAGCAAAGAGAGAGTACTTGTATGATGACCCTTTTAAGGGCACCTAATTTCAGTTTTGATTTGGATTTTACTTCCATGGGCAGTGATATGTTAGCTTATCATTATATTCCTATCATTATTTTTAAACATTTTTTTAGTCCCTATTTATGTTAGAAGTGTGCCATAGTTAATTTGTTCTCATCTTCTTGTTTTATGTCTAATCATTTTGTTCTCAGGCTGATTTATAGAATCAGGCCTTTGTTACTTCCTAGCATTGTTACTGATCAGGAAAAGGTTCTTGTTTGACAGTGATCCTAAGTCTATATTCGTTTTATGGCTCAATGCAATGGTCCACTATTCAAGAAATCCCAAATTGTTAATTTTTAGGTTGCATGGTTACAACTACAACTACAAATGGGGATATGAATATTGTTGGATCAGGGAGTTCAATTAGTAAAGATGGTTGGAAAAATATTCAATTAAGACCCGTGTTTCAGGCGCAACAATATTTACAGCTTGTAGTAGACCTAATTCTTTAATGACATATGACTACAGTACCTATGATTGTTTATGTTTGAAATAGGTTTTTCTAGAGACTTCAAGGGCAAAGTCACCAAGTTGGTCTTTCCATATGCGTCTCAATTTTAATTTATTTTTAATAGGGACTTCACTCAAAGCCTCCTTTAGAATGGGCCTTTACTCTCAAGAGTTTGATCAAGATATGTTATGAGGTGTCTCTAAGGGTAATCATTGAAATGCATGGGCTGGGGAATTTTTGAAGACTTTTGTTGATAACTTTTTATGGTTGGCTGCAATTTTCACCTTGCAGATTTTATAACAACGCTATTCATCAATGGATAGAGCCAACGTGTAGTGGCACATGTCCTTCTTATGATCATGATTACCACTTACATAACTTTATTTTTCATGTTATGTTTGTTTTCCTCCCTCACTTTCATTAAATAAGAAAGGAGAAGTCTTTTCATAATTCATATTGAACACATGCTTGTGTTAAGAGAGTTAGAGCTAACTTGTCTCTTTCATTATACTTTACCTTCTTTATCTTAAGCAGTAAGATTCAAGTAGAAAAGATGGGCTTTGTGATATATGGCTACTCCAATACTATTTGGATTATTTGAAGTGGAAGGGATAGTGAAAGACTATCTTATTTATTCTCGTGTACACTTATGGGATGCAAGTTTGGGTGCCAAAGTAAACTTGTTTGGATTATTGGTGGAGTGACCAATGCTAGTTGAAAGAGATTTCTTGTTAGGAGAATCTAGAGGCTAGTGTTCTTTATTTTTGATGGATTCTTGGTTTTCTTGAGATCGTGTTCAAGTTTCAGATCAGTTTAAGTAACTCTGATCAGGAACCAAACCCTTATAAAAAGGGGTCTTGCATAGACATAAATCTAGTTGGACAGTTACTTGAACTAACAGTTACTGCATACACAAAGATGCCCCAAATAACTTCAATTGGTGGCATGCTACAAAAGCACATGTGTGTCTTCAGCCCATGTTAGTTTCTCAATAAGGCTACTTGTCTTGCAGTTTGTGAGGTCACATGACAGAAACATAACCTGGTAAAAGTATGACTCATATTTTCATATTAAACTTGGTACCAACACCAAGTACATCCTGCAGAGATACGACACCAGATCAGAGTCATAGGATTTAATGAGATTCAGAGGGATCCAGTTGGCACATACAATGATGCAGACATTTTTTGAGACTCAAAGGGAGCGGTCCCTGCATGTGCGTTAGACCATGACCTGCAATAGATGGCAGTATTGAGGTTAAATTTGTGACTCGTGATTTCTCTCAGAAAGAAGGGATTATCTATGACGAGATCCTTACTTTCATTTGGATCTTTGTCTCTCTTGCCGCATTTTTTTTTGTTTTTGGAAAACTTCACTAGATAGATGTTAAGATTGTTTTTCTTAACGATGAAGTTGAGAAAGAGGCTATCCATGGGAAGAATCACATAGATTGTAGAAAGCTCCGAGATATTGTGTTTTGTTATCTTAGGATAATCTGTTCCTTACAGGAAAGGAAATTTTGATAGCTCAGACTAAGAGGGAGATTTTCAGCAGAAGTTGAAATGAGAGACTTGGGGGTCTTTTGCATTATTTTCTGAGCTTAGAGGTGTGGAAGAAACCAGGTGATATATTTCTCTCACAAGAGAAAGTATGCAGTTGATATGATCCGCAAACTTGGCATTTTGGACTGTAAGTCCATATCCACACCGATGATTTCTAAACTGAAGAAGTTACAAGATCAAGCTACAGTTTCAGATCCGGAAGACCTCATTGAGTCCTTGATGTATCTTATACATACCAGTCCAGATATTGTTTTAGCTTGGGTTCAACTATGATCTACTGGTCCAGTAGGAAACAGGGCTCCATGGCCCATAGCACTGTAGAGGCAGAATACATTGTTGCAAGTGCTGCTAGTATAGAAGCAGTGTGGCAGACATACACTCTCAAATTTGTTCAGTGTTGAGTTGGAACCCATAGTAATCCACTGTGATAACCAGAGTTGTGTAAATATATCTGTAATTCCTATGTTTCTATGACAAAACACATTGAGATGAGATATCACTATGTTCGAGACATGGTGCAGAAGAACCTTCTCAGTATTCAGTATGTTATGACGGCAGAACAAAACACAGATATTTTGACTAAGCCTCTGTCATTGACAAAGTATGTGTACTTTCGAGATAAGCTTGGTGTTGCTGAGAGGGAGTGTTGAATTTAATGTAGCTGCAAGAGCCATTTTCTGGAGGATAGAAAAGACCCTAGTTGTAGACTAGGGCCCCCAACACACTCATGGGGTTTCTTGGTATGAGACCAAGCAGTGAGAGCCATGGAAAAAGACTCTTGTGAGGGCTCCCAATAGATGACTAGGGTTCTTGGTCTAGAACCAAGAAGAAAGACCCTTGTGTGGGCCCCCAACAGATGACTGGGGTTCTTGGTCTATAACCAAGCAGAAAGACCCTTGTGTGGGCCCCCAACAGATGACTGGGGTTCTTGGTCTAGACCCAAGAAGAAAGACCCTTGTGAGGGCCCCCAGTAGATGATTGGGGTTCTTGGTCTTACACCAAGCAGTAAGTCCCTAGATGTGTCAAGGGCATCTGGACGTGTTCTAGGGAACCCTTGCTTAATGCATGGGTTGATCCTTGGTCTTGTACCTTGGTGGATAAGACCCTAGATGTGTTCTAAGGCCCCCAGATGTGTTTTGGGGCAACTTGGTTCTTGACCAGGTATATCTTGGTGTAATACCAAGATGTGTTGATGTGTGATCATCTTCCTCTCTCCTGGGATGTATCTAGGAGTTTCTATGAAGAGGGACCTGATCACATTGTTGATGTAGCCCCTTATGCAGTGATGATAAAGTTTATAGGTCACTATGAGATTCATGTGGACATGTTTTGTCATTATGTAACTCCCCTTGACTTTGTCTTAAAAGGTAACCCCTTGTTGTTTTGATTTCACTCTTGTTTTATGTGATGGGGATCTTGTTTTATGTGATGGGGTTTTTATTTATGTAATTAGGGTTTTAATCAAATATTAATTGACATATTAATTAATATTTATATTAATTAAATGTCAACAATTAAATATAATTCTAATTACCCTAACCCCTCTCACTAACTATAAATTAGACCCTACCCTTTGTATTTTGTAACACACACTCACCCTCTCATCTCTCTTCTTGTTGTGGCTACCTCAGTGACACTTCTCCCTCTTTTGGTGCGGTCTCTTTTTGTTTATCAGTTTCAGTTCTCAGTTTGTGTTGGCTGGAACCTCCTCCTTAGTACCCGTTGGAGTATAGGGTGCATGTTGCCCCTCCTTCCTCAACTGTCGGACCTGTCTATTGTGCAGAGGATCCATCTCCTTGGTTGACGGACCTACTCATTAGAGCTATAGCTGGGTATGAGAGCCACGACTCCCTTTCTTTGACTGTCAGGGTTGTTTTAGCAGCCGCAGACTCTCCTCCTAATGTCGCCTGTTTAAATTGAGATTCTTATGGAGGGTTAGCAAACTTGTTGTCCATTTTTTTTCAGATCCAAGTTTGATTTCCATATCTATGGAGGGTTTGACTTTTGAGTTTCAGATCTGAGTTTGTTGTCCTATCTATGAAGGGTTTGACTTTTGAGTTTCAGATCTAATTTTTTTGTCCTATCTATGAAGGGTTTGACTTTTGAGTTTCAGTTCTGAGTTTGTTGTCCTATCTATGAAGGGTTTGACTTTTGAGTTTTAGATCTGAGTTTGTTGTCCTATCTATGAGGGGTTTGACTTTTGAGTTTCAGATCTGAGTTTGATGTCCTATCTATGGAGGGTTTTGACACTTGTTTTCAGATCTGAGTTTGTAGCCACTAGATCTGAGTTATGGAGCCACTTGTTTTCAGATCTCAATTTGTAGCCACTTATATTTTCAAATATGAGTTTGTAGCCATTTATATTTTTAGATCTGATTTTGCTTGCTTATGGAGCCATTTGTACTTCCAAATCTGAGATTGTTTGCTTATGGAGCCTCTTGTATCTCCAGATATGAGTCTGTGTTTTCTTATTGGAGGGTTTGACACTTGTATTCCAGATCTGAGAGTTTTCTTGTGAATTTGATTTCCTTACTATGTTATCATTGTTTATTGGAGATTTTCCCTTGGGGTTATTTGCTTTTATGAGTTTGGTTTATTGTTGTTTCCATTGGGGTTTTACTATCCATGGAAAAACTGTCCCACAGTTATTCTGACAGAGATCAAACCCTAGAGGTTTGATCTATGAACCTAAACTTCATCTGAGCATACTTACAGAGGCATACATCTACATGTGACATATACACCTCTCACTTGATTCTGGAGGTAAGATAGTTTATTTTGTACTCAGAAATATCATTTGTTTTAGATCTGTTTATCTTCCATGTTGATCTAGTTGATAGAAATTTTTTAAAAGTACATTGTTTTTCTATTTTCCCTATTTCTAACAGGTTTGTCAAGCTAGCAAAGGGTTGTACCTTACCTTGTGGGAAGAAGGGGCTAAAGGTCCAGAGGGTAAAATTAGCTTGCAAAAGATAAGATCCAAAAGAATGAAACCTTCAGATGCTTCACCCAGGGATCCCTGAGAAAGCAATAAAAGGCTTCTCAGCAAGAAACAAAGGGACCCGTAAAAAATAATAAAATCAAGACCTAGTTGGAGGATAGGGGGTCTCATCACAAGCCAACCTATTAGGTCCATGGGCATGTAACGGTATGACACTACCATTGAGTTGGTAACCAAGCCAGGGTAGTGGCTCTTAGTGGCATAGCCAAGAGAAATGGGGTCTTATCACGAGCCAACCTTCTCATTTCCGTGAAATGCTTGTGGGTAACATTGTCACCACTGGTCACCACGTGAGGGTAGTGTCCCCNGTCATCACTGCACTCATTGCTCAGACATCCCTTACCACCTCACCCACTTACATGGACTGGATTTGTCTTCACCTAGAAACATCCCACATCCAATGAGAACTAGCCCAATAGGAAATCCTAGTATCCCCTCCAAACTTGGCTTGTAGAATAGAATAACGTCTTTGAGCACTTGTCTGCGAAAGGGGGTTTCATGCACATGTTTAAATAACTTGATTATTAGATGTGATTGGCATTGCTATGATCCCTGTGACTTATGAGCCCATGGAGGGCGTACTTCTTTTGGTTGCAGGGCCACACCCAACGGACAGGTACACATGGGGAGATGATTAGTTCGGACCTCCATAGGGCTAAAATCCCACCAGATGGATGTTGAGACCCCAGCAAGGGGTAGAGACAAATCAAAGGTTTGCACCGGAGAGAGAGGAGGACGTTCCACCAGAGACAACCCGACAGGCCTGGACCCAGGGGGTCTTTGCCTTCTCATTATGGTGTAGGCTTTGGAAGGCCCATAACATCACCCATGTGACCCATGACTTCACCCAACGTTTTGGACACTTTGGAGGACTTTGTGTGCCAACTGGCACGTGTGGTTTGATCCAGAGGCCCAAGGTGACCTAACGTTTTGCTCCTAGAGGCCAACGTTGCCCTAAAAATGCCTAACATCACCCTAAAAGGATATAATGTCACCTTTTCTGCTTGATTTAGGGTTTTATTATGTCATTTAATGTAAAAAAAACTAGATATTACATGTAACTGGCCATGTCGGCCTTTTTGACCTAATTCTAGTCATTGATATTGTATAAATAAGGGTTTTTACCCTTGTATTTTTCATGATATTTCACTCACACTTAATGAGGTCTGAAATTTGCGCCCTACTTAAGGTTTATTGGCTGAAATTTTAGGCGCACTTGTTGAAGGAGGCTAATTTTGGACTATTTTGGCAATTTTCTTGGTGGAAGTGTTCAACTAGGGTTTTTGCTTGATGATTCTTAATGAATGTAAGTAAGATTTTATTCAATTCTTATTAATTGGATGGTTATGGTTATGTTTATCTTTCATTTACATTGAGATTATGAAATTGTTAGTTTAAAACCCTAGGAAGCCAAGCACATGTTATTGTCCTTGCTTTAAGAGCTTTTACCTAATAGATTTAGCCAAGAAGCCAATTTTTCTTGAAGCTTTAGCTAGAAGCCTTGCCATTGCAACACCCTAGCACTTTTCCTTCATCTTAGCTATCATTTTCTTTATCTTTGAGTTAAATAAGGAGGAAAATTACTAAGGCCTAGCGTTACCTACACCTTAGTAGCAATTTTCCTCTAGGGTTTGGTAGTTGAAGCCTTGGCTTACCAACACTTCAACTACTAATCTCTCTTGTCTTTGGCTCTCCTACTATCATCATTTTTCTTCAACATTTGTTGCCACCTAATAGACTCCATTTTCCCTAAAAACACTACTCTAAGACTTCCTATTGAGTGATTGACCAAAACAACCATCAAAACCTACACCTTAATCTTTCAACTAACCACTTCTAACAATAGAATAGCCTAACCTACTAACTTTATTGTTGTTGTTACTAAAGAAAGCTACAACCACATTTTTCAGCATTAGAAGCATCTAAAAGCAAGTGGTAGAGCTGATTTTTCATTGCCTTCTTTGCTTCTGACAAATACTAGCATTTTGCCAAGTTTATGTTATCATTTTTGGTCATTATTGAAGTTTTATTGAGGCATAATTGTGAAGCTATTTCCATATATACATTGCTGCTATAAATTTCTGTTTACTTCACATTCATATCAGCCATTGCTTTTATTGATAAAGTCTGAGGTTTTATAAAGTACTAACGGCAAGTTGTACTTGCAAAATATATAGTTTCTTGTTGCTTTGTTCCGGGCAGGTACAATCTTGATATTTCATCACTTCATTGGTTAAAACCCCGAAACTTTTTTATCAGTGGTGACTTGTGAGAGGGGACCTTTTAATAGATACCTTAACTTTGCCTTCTCAAACCCCCAGGTCATCGGGGATGTCTCCCCTGGGCCTTCAACCCTAAATAGAAAGAGACATCCTATTGAGGTGACAGTTATAGGATAACCTCAAGTTACACCAATTTGCTCTCTATTACCCTTTCCTTTGATCAAAGTACAAATTGTGTGATAACAGGAATCATTGTTGTGGAATGTGTTAGCTTAAATATTAAAAAGTTTGTGATGGGTTTCATTTAATGATACCATGATCTCATGGGTGACTTTGTACATTAAATTGAAAAAAATTAATGGTAAGTGTTACCTCATGGGTTTTTACTTGATGTAAAAATCCCAAACGATGAATGTGAAACCCAAAGGGTGATTTAGATAAGTTACCCACTATTACCTCTGTAGCTTTATCTTTCTCTCTTTAGACCAACTTTGTTTTAGTTCAAGGGGAATCCTTAAGGGAAATTAATTCAATATATTATGAAACCAGAGGGAAGTAAAGGGCTAAGGGAAAATCTGGTCTAAGGTTTACCGATGATAAATTAATATTTCAGATTTGCATTCACTTAATTAACCTATTTGAAAGGTACAAAACAACAAGATAACTTGGTTAATTTAGCAAATCCAAGTGAAATAAAGTGTTGGAAATTATGGATTTGAGTTCAGAAATTTTATTAATTGGCTTGAATAGCAATCTGGAATGTAGTTTTTACTACTATAAATTTTGTGATTGCAAAACAAACATAAATTTTATGATTTTTCATAGATTTTGGGTGGTTGAAATGAAAAAATCAATGCCTTATTTTTTATATTGCACTACATATTTGTATTCAAAAATTTTATCAATTGGCTTGAATAACAATCTAGAATGTAGTTTTTACTGCTATAAATTTTCAGATTGCAAAACAAACATAAATTTTAAGACTTTTCATAGATTTTGGATGGTTGAAACTGAAAAAACCAAAGTTACCAAAACCCAACCGGTCATCGAACCGGTCGACCCCAAAAACTGGAACCGAACCGGAACCAGAAAAAAACCGGATCAAAAAACCAGTCACTAAAAATACATAAAATATTCAAATTTTGAAAACCAAATACATATTCATGTGCATCCATTTGAATCCAAACCATTATACACAAATTTGCAAAGTTTATCATATATATTCATGTGCATCCATGTGAATCCAAGCCATTATACACAAATTTGCAAAGTTTCTCATATATATATAACAAGTAATAGTGTATAAACCAAAATATCACTAAGAGTAAGTGCACTCCATGAGTCCATAGTCATATGAATATCCGAATCAAAATACATCATCAAAAAGGCTCTAAATGGCCTATAAAGTCCAAAAATAACTCTACAGAGTAGATACTAGAGAGTCAGAGACTACACAATCTAATAATATGAATCTCCATACTGAAAGGAAGACTCAGAGGACTCAGAGACATCATCTACATTCTCAACATGAGTAGACTCAACAAGGGGATTCTAAGCCTGGCTTGATTCCCCTGGTCCAGAAGGCAAAGATACAGGTGCAGCATCGGTGCACACATTCTCTTGATGTGGCTCGGGATCCAAATCCATCCAAGAAAGCTCTTCATGGTCAAAAGTTGTTGCCTGAGTCTCCACAACTCAATCTAATGAGGGATCAACATCATCCAAGAATATGTTGTTGGATTCAGGGGTCTTGTTTATCAATTGGTTGCGCCTCAACTTAAGGTTATACTGAACAAATACCATATCATTCAACCGTTTTTGCTCTAAACGGATTATGTTCTTGGTGTGTATACGCTCAAAAACAATCCAGTTGCGTTCACACCTAGAAGCACTGCATGTCTAGCTCAATATACGAACTGCAAATTTCTGCAATTCATGGCACTGGCTACCAAATTGCTAGCACCAATAAGCTGCATATAAAGACAAAAAATATTTAGCAAAGGATTTTGAAAGTTTGATTTATTTTTTGCCATGAATAATATAATTGAAACTTTGAAAGACTTTACAATTACGTACCTGGTGGATCTCTTGCTCTACTTCGAACAGCCATAGCCATGCTAAAGGTACCAATACTTGAAATGCAAGAGTTTGTTGTGTATCTCATCTTGTTTGTTGGAATTAGGGGCCATGCGCTCAATGCATTTGTATAATCCTTCTTTTACTTCCCCATCTGCTTCAAAATATTGTGTAATGGTACCTTTCAAAGAGTTAAAACTTAAGAGTCAATGAGTTTTAACTTTGAAACATTGGCTAAAGTTTAAACATTTTCCAATTAAAATTTAATAATATCTCTTAAAAACTTTGAAATTACTTACTACCTACCTGGTATTCAAGTAATATCCTGCAGCATGTAAAGGCCGATGGAGTTGTTTATTCCATATTTCATCAATAATTCTCCACAAAGGAAGATACTTTTTCCTTTTACCCTAATATGCTTCTTTTATTGCCTCCTTGGCCTGATCCATGGCCTCATAAACAAAACCCATGGTTGGTTTATCACCATCCACCATTCTCAATACTTTCACAAGAGGCGCACTAAATAGCACTATCTCCTCTGCCCTTTTCCAAAATGCTTTCTCATACACTTTTTCAACAATTTCTTTGCCTTCGGCCTTCTTGCTCCATTGAGATGCATTCCACTCATCACAAGAGAACATCTGCTTCAGGTTGGATTTTTGGTCAATCATGGATTGCAACGTAAAACAATTCGTTGCAAAATGTGTGATAGCTGACCTGACAAGCTCTCTTCCATCAGTGTTTTTTCTCATAAGGTTCAAAACCCATGAGTGGTTGTAAATGTACCTTGTTATGCTTTTACCTTGTTCCATTGTTTTTTCACCCATTCAATTTTCCCAATATCCTCAAGCATGAGGTCCAAACAATGGACTGCACAAGGAGTCTGTAACGCACATTTTTCTGTTACCAAGGCTTAATCACTCTTCAATAAAACTATAACACCACTTTGTAAATAGCTCATACTGGCATTATAGTAATAACATGCATTTAATCAAGAAATACAATTAAACTCAGAGTAAACATAAGATTTACTGCTATAATTAGCAATCAATAGCATTAACATTAAATTGATATACACAGCGGAATACATGAATAACATCATTTGATACTTATCTTTGAAACAATGGTAGATTCCACCAACCACGTGCAGGCCTTCCATGAACCTCCCAGCCTTAGACCTCATTGCTCATCAGCTCAGCAGTGGGTCACCCCTGAGCTGGGACTAAGCTCCACCCCAAGGCAAGGAATCCTAGGCTAGGCTGAGGTTACAGGGAAAACAACATAGAAAAATCGGAAGGATTCTTCCCAAGATGCCATCTTACGCGCACTACTACCAGACTCTCATTCTCCACATGCATGTTTCGCACGGGAGTATACACCTTCACAAGCACAGTCCATCGGTGCTAACCTCCCTCTCTGGGTCTCGGCAATAGGCCGGACCATGAAGTCTCAAAGCCCGAAGCTGGTGCTGGACACTCTCTAGAAGAAACCACTTCCCAGCAAACTCTCTCACCTGGAGAGAATTGCTCACAGGCCTGACAACCTGCCTCTTTCAACAACAATCACCTCCCTCACCTGGAGAGAGGTCATACACAGGCAAAATCACAACTTGCACTGGCCAGCAATCCACGCGCAGTCCAACTCTGCGTGGCCACAACTGCCAACCGAAGAAACAAACACGGGCTTCCCAAATAGGCTTAGCAATGGCGCAAGGTCTCACAGTGTTGGTTCTCGGGGACGTGTGACAAAAAATCCACGCAGGGAATGACACTGGTTCCACAGTTCATAATGGAGAGGGTGAAACCAACCTTTTCATAAACGAACATTGGCTTCTCAGCTCACAGGGAAGCATGAGGGTTCTCTGCAGAGCTCGGTTTGGTCGTACTTCTCCGAGCTCCGTACATGCTCAGACAGTCGGATGGAATGGGCGAGGAACCTCTCTCATGGCTCATCTCAACCATTTTATTCGCATGCAACAGGGTTTACACTTGTCACCCATGGAACTGCATGTGTTCCATCAGCATGCATTCCTTCCCATTTGGCGGTCCCTCGTCCTTCCCCAAGAACTTAGGATAAAACATCACATTCAACATAATTCACGTGCCTTTTTGGAATAATAATAAAATATTATTCCCAAGGACTTAAGCCCCTAGGCTCAACACTTAGCCCCTCTTCCCATCTTCCAGCCCCTAATTCCTTGCCCACTCTGTGGAAGTTCAGTCCCCCATCACTCATTCATCGTGGTCGATCTGCACGTGGCGGTGTTTATATTTTATTAATGTGTTGCATACATATAGATACAAAATCAGTCCCTTGGCCTACAACCCTTAGGCTCTCTGGCCTAACAATCACATAAGTCCACAGGCTTATACAAACTTGGCTCACCAGCCTACAACACATATTTACAATTTATTTCATAAACCAGATTTACAAAGGGCTTAGTCTTGGGGACACTACAGAGTCCACCAAATGGTACGATGCTTCTCCTCTAACATCCTTCCAGCTGCAACATAATTTGTGGCATTATATGTGATAACATGTACAACATTCTGCACCCCCACTCCTCAACTACTTCATCAAAAAGATGAAATAGTAAATTTGCATCTTTCACTTGATCAGATGCATCCACTGATTTAAGGAACATAGTTCCTTTAGGGCAAGCAATAAGGAAGTTCAGAATGGTGCGGGATCG
>SNQJ01S0144637.1:0-24233 GCA_010110895.2 Picea sitchensis
AGTTCTCGGGTCCATGGAGTTTCTTATAGATTCCATGCCCTAGAGATTCCATTTCTTCCTTTCATCATAGGATCACGAATCTCGATGGACAACCAGGAATACTTTAAGGCTTCTCTTCGAAGAAGTCTTCTTCTGTGGTTGAATTGAACACGTACTGTATTTTCATGGCTGCTACCATGGATATATATATTTCATCATCTTCAATGGATCATAGGATTAGCTCCCTCCTAACCCTTGCTTCATGTAAGAGTGCATATAATCGGCTCCCTCAATCTGATAGAGTCCATACTTCCATCTGCATCCTTATTGTCTTCTGCAATATAAAATTGGCTTTCTTGTCTAACAGAGTCCACGCTTTCATCTTGTTGTCTTCTACAAAATGTCATAAGTCTTTTTCCAATTTCCTCTTGATTGTTGACTTCTTTTTGTCTTTGCTTCTGCTAAGTTTCTTCATGATTGATTCGGATTATCTTGCAATAGCTTCCACATGATTTGTATTTCATTATATCATGTGTATTATCTAATGATAACTCTTTTTATCTTGTTTGTTCTTCCATAGGTATAGTTCTTCTTGGAACACATTATCTTCCAAGAGATAGATATACAAGATATGTACAGAGACGATGCAAACAAGAAATGTACAGGGAATAAGAAGAGTGTTGTTACCTTTTAGAAGAAGAAGTATCTTCCATCCTGCTTAGTCTTCTTTGTAGGTTCCTTTTCTTTGACAATCGATGCTCCGTGTTTCTCTTTTCTTTTCTTTAGCTCGGGACACTGATTCTTGTAGTGACCGTACTTTTGACAATTGAAGCATTGTACTTTTAAAATGTCTTTCTCTTGATTTGGCTTCCTCCTTGAACCAAACTTCCTTTTGTTCCTGAAGTTCTTGAATATTACTGTGAAGGCTTGATCATCATACTTCTTTTGGGGTTTCTCTTTTGCATTGATCCTTGATTCTTCTTGAGCACAGCAAGTCCAAAGTTCTTCAAATGTCGGGTACTCCTTTCTTGTGTTCATGCTTGTGGAAAATGCATCCCATGTCTTGGGAAGACCATTGAGTGCTATGTTCACCAATTCTTTCTCTGAAGTGATCTCTTCAATAGCTTGTAGTTGATCTCTTAACTGGGATATTCTTACAAAGTATGATGTTATGTTGTCATCATCATTCATCTTCATGTCGCGGTGCTCATTCTTCATACTCATAACTTGTCCAATGTTTTTGACTGAGAAGAGATTTGTTAGGGCATCGTACATCTTCTTCGATGAGTCAAGATGGGAGATGTAGGGTATCAAGTGGTCTTTTATAGAATCCACTATGATACTCATGGAATTGATGTCAACATCCTTGAACTTATCCATAGCTGCAACGTTCTGCAGTTCCTTCTCTTCTCCTTCTTCAAACTCTGGCTTCACGATCTTTGCTTTCACAATATCTAGCACTTTATTCTTAGCAAAGATGAGTTCAATCCTTGTCTTCCATGATCTGAAGTTAGAGGCTCCATCTAACTTGTTCTCAGAATTCATAGAGTTAGTCATGGCTTGCTTGACTTGGTCAAACCCTAGATTTTACGAGAAATCCGAACTTCACGTCTTGGCCTTATGAGAGTACCAGGAGATGCGTTGGGCTAGGGTGCACTGATCTATCCAGATATTAGGTCAATCCATTCACTTTAAGGTGCCTCAACAAGAGGTTTAGGGTTTCTGGAACTGCACCTACTAGTAACCCTAGCTGCAGTGTCTTGGAAGCTGCTTTTGCTGGTAACCCTAGCGGCAGTTCCTCAACGAGATCAATATGCTAGCAACTATGTTTCCTTCCAGCGTTTAGACTGACTGAAGGAGGTGTGGGCCCATAACTTGTTAGAATATAGAAGATGGTGTGCTCGTTTTACCATTGACGATACCCTCGTCACCCAACCATAGGCCTAAGCCACCCTCTGAGCACCTTAACCTTGACTGAGAATCACTCCGGAAGCAAACCCTAGGCTAGATATCCAAACAAGGTGTAGTGCATCTTCCTCCAAGGATAGCGCGCCAACAATAGCTGATCATACAGTCCAAACCCTAGCCAAGAGATAGTCCAAGCCAACACTGAAACTGCTAGCTGCAACAGCTGCACCTGCAGCTCTCCTCCACACGTGCGCACCAAACTGGGAACTGCAGTGCGCACCACTTGTTGTCTGCAATTATGAGATGCTATCAAATGAGAACTGGGGCCATGTGTTTATATTGGTTCTGCCAAATTTGTTGAGGCCGACTTCTCCTTATGGATATGTGTCTGCTCAGTATATTATTATTATTATTGGCTAACTTCTTCTCTTGGAGGCTAATAACCCAATATAAATTATCTTCTTGAGCCGACAATACTTCTAGGGTTATTAGCCAACTCATTAGGGTTTTCTCTTGCTTTCCGAAGTCTTCTATTCTTGTCAGGTTCACACGTGGAGGTAAATACCTCCCGCAGCTACCATAATATTAATAGTATCTACATACAATAAACTAGGTGCAAAGAAATAGAACACATATATAGACAATAAATGAAATACAAAACAATGGAATATGAAATAAGAGTACAAGCATGCACCTTTGTATCTCCTCTTCTACACTTGCGGTAAAGAGTCCTTCGTCTTCTCCAGTTATTATGTTTGTTTCAATGTGGGAACGCAAAAAATACAATGAACATGAATGGAAGCTAGTTTGCATGGGAGAGCAAGTAATATGTACATATAGTAATTGAGAATCAAAGGAATAAAATAAAAGAGAGTTAGAAACATGAACCTTTTATTTTCTTGATCCATGGTTGTAATTATATAGAATTTTTCCTGTCCAAAATATATTACAAGACATAAAATATTAAGAAATTGCATGGTCAGAGTTGAATGATTTTGGTTTTGTGCAGCAAATTATCCATATATGCTTTGAGACATGGAAATATAATTTTGCAATATATTTGATGTATATTTCATATTTCAATTACAAGACAAATTGTATCATGGTCAGACTAGTCTGTGTATAGGATAAAGAGGTTGTATTGTGATATGGGCACATTTTACCATATATGGCTAATAAATGTGTTTTGCAAATGTTTTATCTTAACCAAAAGAAAGAGGACATTGTAATTGCAGATGTAGTTGTCCAATTATTTGTTATGCCACTATTTTGTAGCATGTCAACACTGAAGTATCCTAGAATGATAATGGTTTTGTCCAGATGTAAATGGTGTAATGCATTTGAGAACGCACTCATTGTGTTAGCAATGTTGCACGCGAAGCGACATAGAAATTGAATATTTCAATTTGCAATCCACGGAACACCACTCTTGCTAGCACCATCTCAGTATATTTTTCTTCTAGAAGAAAATTTTGCAAAGGCATGTAGGTATGGTTCAGAGTTAGGAGAAAAAATTGGAGAAAAATTTAAGAGCAGAATGGAAAAATTTGCCAATTTTGTGAAATTTTGTTGCAGCCTAGGCACGGTTGTATCATACCTATCCCTTCTACACCTACATGCAGTTTTCATCTACAAGAACATCATGCAGAGGAAACAAGCTTGACATCGTATTTTTCATTCGAAAGACACAGGTTCGATTCTCGTACAAGATAGGCAAGCACGGGATAGGCGCTAGATTTCAACTTCGTAACACACGGCAAAGGACCGAAATTTGCAATGCTAGAAAAAATGGCAGTCGGATTTGTGCACACGACACTCGCATGGACATGGTGCAGAGCCCCGAGAAAAAATCGGAGGAAAATTGAAGAGCAGGAGAAAACGATATGCCAACCTCTATGCAAAGTCTACACGACAAGAACGATGAATAAATACTTAAACATTCTTACTTGAAAAATGCAAACAGCGAACAGTAAACAACAAACACGAATGAAATTATATTATTGAAACTTACTTGTTAATGATGAACGACAGAACCGCAAGTCCACTTGCGGGTGCAAGACTTGAACACCGCAAAGTGCAAAAAAACAGCTCCAACTATCGGCGCAGGTCCCCAACCTTGCAAATCTGAAGCAAACAAAAGAAAACAACAATCAACAAACCAGCGAACAAGCACGAACAGGCCCAATTGCAGTCGTAGGACCTCAAACTCGCAAACTTGAAGAAAACAACAACAAGAAGCAACCAACGAACCAACGAACTAGCAAACAAGCAACAACCACTAAACCAGTAAACAACATATGTATCTTCAATTATTACCAAATTGCATCCCAAGCACAGAAGAAATCTGAAACATATGACAACCATGCGAGTAGAAATAATTAAACATTCTTACTTGTAAACTGCAAATAGTAAACAACAAAGAGAAAATATAAATGAAATTATGGCATCGAAACTTACTCGGCAACAATGAATGAAAGAAGTGCAGGCCAAATTGGGGGTGCAGGACTTGAACCCCGCAAAGTCAAAAAAACAGCTCCAACTCGGGATGCAGGACCCCAACCATGCAAAGTTGAAGAAAACAAAAGCAAGCAAAAAGTACCAACAGGTCCAACCGCATGTGCAAGTCCTCAACCTTGCAAAGTTGAACCAAACAACAACAAGAAGCAACCGACAAACCAACGAACCAGCGAACAAGAAGCATCCACCGAACCAGTAAATAATATATGTATCTTCAATGATGAATAAATTTCATTCCAAGCATAGAATAAGTATGAAACATATGATGGCTATGCAACTAGCGGTGGACAACAATATTGTTCAAATTCACTGCAACATTGTATGGAAAAAATCGAGGAAAAATGTATTGTGAGAAGCTTATTTAGGTAAATATTTAAGGTTGTCAGGTTGTTTAAGGGCCTCGCGCTATGCAAACATTTAAGTTGTCAGGCTTGTTTAAGGGCCTGATGCTATGTAAGCATTTAATTTGCCAGGCCTATTCAAGAACCTCAAGAAGAGTGGAAATGCTCTAAGCCTTCAGTATGTAAACATTTGAATACAAATAGAAATAATAAAAACATTAAAAAACAACGTTGATGCTCAGAACTTTCGGTATGTAAAAATTTCAGTAAAAATTTAATAAAAATTAAAAAAGAGCGTCCAAGCTCAAAACTTTGGATATCTAAACATTTACAACATTGGGAACAACGAAGCTGGAAATAAGACCTCCAATATATTCTCCAATGAAACGATGACATATAAGGTTTTTTTTATTACATAAAAAATAATGTTTTTACTTCTATAGTTCGAACAATAGAAATGATGCAAAAATTTATAGTCAAAGGACATATTAATACGAATTCAACGAATTATCGATTGTTATAGTCCCTCTATGCCTTCAGCAGGGACTAATAACAAGAGTCTATAAATTTGACATAACTATCGATGACACTTATAAATAATTGAGTCAATTACCACACTACTCTTTCTTACACTTATAAATAATTGAGTCAATTACCACACTACTTTTTCTTAAATACTAATCGATTAAAACTTCAAGAACCCTCACAAAGATCCCTAAAAGTTTAATATATCTTCTTGTTACAAATATAATTTCCAACCATTATAACTTCTAACCATATGCATTTGTCATAAGGAGTAATTGAATGACCACTTAAATAATTATAATTATGTATCCAAGGAATTAGTCATATACACTAAAACACACTACAGGATTCGAACACATGACTACTTGAGTGAGAAATCAAGAGATATACCGGCGAGTCTAACTCACAACATATTTCTGTTTGGATGAAGGGAATGTGATTTTCCTTTAGAGTCCAACATAATAACAATTAGGAAGTCATACTTGTTCTATATTAGACCAAAATGAACTTAGGAAAGGTTGTCATAAACGACTTACTAATTAATGTACAATTTATATATATATATATATATATACCTTTCAATATAAACATACTCCCAATCCATTTTATAAACATACTCCCAATCCATTTGGTTATGAAGGCTCGTGACAGGTCGGTCGACACTCAGCAACAATGATTCAAAGGAAAATACTGACGCAAGGAGATTGGGCGAACATTTTTGGGAATGTCGCAAAATTAAGGGTGTCATAGGATGCCACGAAAGATTAAAAATTGAACAAAAGTTTTATTATCAGTAAAAATTCATGTGAGTTGAGTAGTAGCATAAATTAGTGTACTAAATAATTAAAAGTAGCCAGTGATTACAGGTGATACTTATTATTAGTCACTAACGCAAGTTAATCATTGTGATTGTTGTATCACAAAAGTAATACAGCTTCAGCATTCAACTAAAGTATGTTGGGTACAGTCAGCGAAATCATTCAAACATTTAACACTTCAGGTGAAGAGAAAGATTCTGAGAGTTTATATCTAACTCAACGAAATTAAACCACTTCATTGTCAGTTAACGACAATGACGCGTGGGAGGTAGATGAACTGATAGTAAAGATGAGGAAATTAGTGAAATCTCACGTCGTTAGGTACCTGATTTCCTTATCGTATCATAAACTGATAAGATTAATATCTCTCCATTGAGAGATCAATTCCTACAGGGATTTGATTAACTAAATTTTAATATTATATTTTATATTAAAATGTAATATATTCTGAGATCGAGGTTGTTAAGGCTTTTCCAAACTGAGATCGAAATTAAAAAAAAAAAAAAAAAGCAATGTAACACTGTAACACATTGAACGTTAAGCTAAGAGAGAGCACAAAAAAATTACAGAAGAGATTAATCACAAAGAGTTACGTATTTACGTTTAATTAGTAAAGTCTTCTTGGTATCTATCTATTTTTAAACTTCTTTTATGATCTGGATCCTGCACGAATAAGGATAAAATACTAAAGAAATTTATTGAGTCGAGCAAATTTGATAAGTCAAGAAAGGAATTTGTTGATAACACGCCCAATACGCATGAAAAAGAGTTAGATAAATCCAACCGGCGCGGTACCTATCTCTACGGAAACTCTTCATAACTATTAAGTACAAGGCTTGGTTCGATTCCATAAGAACTAAATAATTAGGAAGAATAAAATTTTGATTTCAACAGATTTCCACAAAAATTATCGATTGAGAAATTTGAGTGTGCATAAATATCTCCCAGATATTTTTTCAATAATCTCATTACATTATATAGATAGGTTTACTATGAAGTAATTTATTCTACCTTTGAATTTAATTACTAATTTCATTAACAGTGGAAAAATGTGGAATCAACTATGATCAGATTTGTCTATGCAAACTCAAAATTTGTAAAAATTTTACACACAGAATTGAATGGAGAAAATGGTATCCTCTACAAATTAATCATGCACAATGATTAAAATTCACACTAGTAAGCTAGATGACAACAAATGATTCAACAGTCCTGGATATCAATAATCGGATATCAATAATCGGCTAATAACAATCGCTCAGTAAATAAACATTATAAATTTTCAGAACCTATTATTCGATTTTCTAGCGCCTTGTTATTGTAGAAGGAAATACACATGTCACAACTCTTCCAACAAGAAATACTTCAGAGTAATCATTTATGACAGAACATGAACATTTATCAATTGCATATTCGTATATACCCCTTTAACAACAACTGTAATATAGAATACTATAATGAAATCATTAATTCATAATCATGTTTTTTCATAATACATCCTTGGTTAAATAATTAAATTGCTACTGTCAATAAGAAGAATTATGTAATAAAATATCGTGACGAAATAAAGATGTTCTTGAAGGTAATCTTCAATCAAGTAGAATTGTTGTGCAACTCCCTCCTTGTTCGCACCTGCTAATCCAAGAACTTCACTAGTACCTCTCAGCCAATGCTAGGGGTACTCTTCTTCCCCCTTATCCCCCCGAGCCGCAAAGGGGCCATGCACAAGAACCCAAAAAGTAGCTCCAAGCTTGCCTCGCAAGGAAGAGCTTCCATTGTTTCTCCAAGCTTGGTATCTCAATTCTCACAAGTAAAACACAATCCACAATAATTTTGGCAGCATAACCTTACTAAGAATAAGTGATTCCCCTTTCTCTTCTACACCATTTGTTTTATAAAAAAATCCTCACTGACACATGTCCCCATGCACAATTAATTAACTTTTTAATTAATTTAATTAGGATTATTCACCCACACACTTGTCACACTATCCCCAAGTTGCACAAGAAATTACAAGTTTTATTTTATTTAAAAAGTCAATTTCCCTCACATTCTCCAATGTGTTCCTATTTTCGCTCTTAATTGTCCCTTTCTTCCCCAAATTCTCATTTAATGAGTGTCTCTTAACTAGATCTTAGTTAGAGTTGGATTATGAGTCTTCTTCTAGTTGGACTAGTGGTATCTTGAATCTAGATACTATTCTATGTGTACACCTATTCTCTCATATTTTATTTCATTCTATTTTAAAAATCTATTTTATTAATTGCATGCACACATGTGCAATTTACCCAATCTTTAGATTTTATTCCCTTTTTTCCTAGACTTTGATTATTTTACAATATTTTAACTCATGTCATAATTCATTTAGTCCTTTAATTAAATTTAGACTTAGACTTAGGCTAGACTTTTATTTGTATTTATAATTAATAAATTCATTGTTTAATTAATTATTTTAAATCCGACAAGGTCTAATAAATTCAATGTTTTCTAGGTCACCTAGATTTATTGACTCAAGTTTTTAATTACGTGGTGTGCCCTTAAAGACACACCTCTGTGCTCCAAGGGTGCCACTCGCTTTTGACTAGTTTTGGTAGTTTGTCCGACCCTTAGAGTCAAAAATCCACTCGGTCGACCTTGTGAGAGACTGAGGCTTCTAAAGAATAAGGACTTCGCCTTATTGCACGCTCCTTATAATCTTCGTGAGTGATTTTCTCAGACCGCCCTCACGACATCATGGACCTCTCGAACTAGGTAATCGTTAACCTACCATTCGATCCACGACGGGAGTGCTAGTAGGCTATGGCAGGGGCGTTGTCACGCATCTCCCTCAATGTATGGTTTATGTGCATGGCCCCTCTACTCCTTATGTGATTTGTATTAGCAAGCATCGTCAAGCTTGCATCCACTGATAAAACCCATGTCAATAATACACATACATAAATCATACTATAACCAATCATATGTCACAAGTGCATAAATGAAATACCCAATCAAAATGCAATTCACTCCTTGACTCAATCTGGAGTCCAAGGAAGTCCATTGATGTCATCAGCATCCATAATCTGTCATGTGTCCAGCACACTCAAGAAAACTCGTCAATAGCATATGCTAATACATATAAATCAAATAAAAATAAGTCACAGCACATCATCATCATCAAGTATAATCCATAATCGAAACGTAATCACAATATACCATAATTGGATCAGTTGCACACAAGTGTCCTCAAAGAATAAGTCAATAAAAGTGTGCTCGGTAAAGAGGGATGTTACATATTTGAGTTGTGTAAGTATTTGGGGGTGTGTTTTATCATACTATACATGTTCACGTTGTTAATTTTTCAATTTTAAGTTTAAAGAGAGTGGCTATGCAAAAAAGGAAAAATGTTCCTTGTAATTTGCAAGGTCTAAACTGTATTAAATGACAAAATTAAAATGCATGCCCAAGATTTCTTGTAGCTCCAAAAATAGTTTTATAAGTGTTAATATGGAGTTACATATATGGTAAAAATTTATGTATGCATCTTCAATTGAAGAATAGGAGAGGTTGCTTTCATGCACCTATAATTGGGATTTCGTGTAAATTCGAAGGGAAAATTGCCTTATTGTACAATGCACGCCCTAGTCTCAATTTTGACCCAAATGGAGTGGTTCAATTTTCAGAAGTTGTAGTTTGTGATTTTACACCTATATATAAACTTACATTGGAATTTTCGTACATAAACCTACCTGGTGTACATAAAGGATAAAAAATTTCGTGTAAAACCAAATGGCCAAATTGATAAAGTTGGTTATATTAAACTGCATGACCAAAGTTGGCTAAGGCTCAATAATTTAGTATTTAAGATATAAATTGATCATTAAAATATTGTTAACCCATTTGTACAATTAGTAGTGCATTTACACTCCAAAAGGGATGATTTCTATGCAAAAATATTCACTACATTTTGATGAAGGTCATAAAAGAATCTTTTGTGCAAAAATAGGAAAGAGATGCATAGTAAAACCCTTGAAATGCACAAACTGCTTGTAAAAAGTAACCCAATGTTGTATTATACCTTAGATTTGAGTTGTGCAAGTTGCTAGAGATGTGGATTATCATACTAGACTTGTTCATGTTATTTATTTTGCAATTGCAAGTTTAAAAAGGGTGGTTGTGCAAAAGAGACAAAGTTTGCCTTGTAATTTGCAAGGTCTAAATTGTATTAAGTGACAAAATGAAAATGCACGCCCAAGCTTCCTTGTAGCTCCAAAAATTATTTTATAAGTTTTAAGATGGAGTTATATAAATGGTAAATTTACTTATGCATCTAAAGTTCAATTGAAGAACATGAGAGGTTACTTTCATGCACCTAGAATTGGGATTTAATGTAAATTTGAATGTAAAATTGCCTCAGACTCAAATGCACACCCTAGTCTCAATTTTGAGTCAAATTTAGTGGTTCAACTTGCATAAGTTGTAGTTTGTGATCCTACACATGTTTATAAACTTATATTGAAATTTTCAGACATAAAACTACCTGGTGTGCATAAAGTATAAAATTTGCATTGTAAAATGAAAGAGTCAAATTTTTAAAGTTGAGTATATTAAAATAAACGCCCAAAGTTGGCTAAAGCTCCATAATTTAGGATTTAAGTTGTAAATTGATCATTCCAATATTTATAACATGTTTATACAATTAGTAGTGCATTTACACTAAAAAAATGATGATTTATATTGTAACATTCCTCCCTTACGCGCACTGAGCGAACTTACTCTTTGAGGACACTTGCTTGCAAGTGATTCGGATTATTACATTATTGGTCTTTGATTATGATTATGAGGAATTATGGATGTGATTATATGTTATTTTGTTGTATTGACTTAGACAGATGTTATTGACTCGATTCTGTTGAGTGTGCAGGATTTTGGACCTCGAGGATGCAGAGGCATCAGTGAAACCCTTAGACTCTGGATCGAGTCAGGGAGTGGACTATTGGGTTTTATTGTTGTATATATGACATATGTGCATATGATTAGATGTTATGATTATTGATCTCATTTATGACATGATTCGTTGATGATGCAGGCTCACGATATCTTGTCGACCGAACTCACATTTGGAGTAGAGGGGTCACGCACGACTACCAGAGATGTTGAGGGAGAGGTGTGGACAGTAGCCCTTCCATAGCCTACTAGCACTCTCGTCGTGGCTTAAACTGTAGGTTAACGACTACCTAGTTAGAGAAGACTCACGATGTCGTGAGGGCGGACTACGATAGTCGCTCACAATGATTCTAAGGGGTGCGCAATAAGGTAGGGGCCTTATTCCTTAGAGGCCCTTAGTCTCCCACAAGATCACCTAGCGGAGTATTGACTCCAGGGGTTTTTGATGTCTACCAAGTCAATCAAGAGGTGAGTTGCACCCTTGGAGCACGTAGTGTGTCTTGAAGGGCACGTCGCGCAAGAAAAACGGAAAGAGGCGAGTGGCACCCTTGGAACATGTAGTGCGTCCTGAAGGGCACGTCGTGCAAGGGAAACAGAATAAGGCGAGTGGCACCCTTGGAGCACCTAGTGCGTCCTGAAGGGCACGTCGTGTTGTTAAATAATAAATGAATAAACCTAGATGGCCTTAGATTGAATAACGTGATAAGAAATATTTAAAAACAATTTCCCTAATAAAAAGTCGCCCAGCCTCGAAAATTAAAATCTAGGTAAGTGATACTTGTGATAAAAATATATATATTTGTATAAAAAATAAATAAACAATAAAAGTAATCATCATTAATCATGTGACGAGAAGGGGGTAAGCGATCCAATTAATTTATAAAAAATACTTTGGGGGATAAAATTTAAAAAGGGGGAAAAAGGGGAAATAATTGTTTTGTTACCTATGCTAATTAAATATTTATTAATTAAAAAGAAAAAGGGGAAAAAGGTAATTTTCTACACTTGTCAATTTGAGTTTTAATTGAAAAGGGGAGGAGGGAAATTTAAAAGAATTAGAAAACTAGGAAAAAGAGGGAAACATAAGGAAAAAGCAGAAAAACTAACTTAGTAAGGTATTTTGCATTTAAGAACTTTATAAATTGAACTCAACTAGTGAATTAGTAAGGGGGTAAGTCATTAAAATGTGTAAGGGAATATGGGGACACCTAGGAGCGATTATAGGAATGTTTTTAGGTGGGTGGGGGAAATAGGAGTAATTAATTAATTAATGAAATTAATTTATGGTGCAATGAAGGGTATGGGTGACACATGTACGGGGAGGATTTTTATGATTTAAATTATTGAACAATAAATTAAATGGAATTTTGGGAAAGTAAATGACTTAGAAATTCTATATAAAGGAGGGAGGAGGAGAAGGATGGATCTTCTCTGTTATGCGTAATGTTACGCTGTAGAATTTTAGACTTGACTGACTTAGCTTGTGGGAGTTGGAATTCCCAACTCGGTGAGAAGTGGTACCTCGACCTTGCGAGGCTAGCTGGGAGCTAGTTGATATCTGGTTCAGTGTGTGTGGCCCCTTTGCGGCTCGAAGGGATAAGGGGGAATAAGAGTACCCCTAGCATTGGCTTGGAGGTATCGGTGAAGTCTCATCGGTTGGAAAGCGGGAGCTGCACGGAGCGCGCGGGACAACAACTCAGAGAGGGTGATTTGGGATACGGTACACTTACTTGATTTTGCATGGTAGATTCTTATTATACCTTACACTTTCAATTTTGTATTTTTAATTGGGCAAAGAAAATTTTTGACTTAGCATATTAATTGAGAACTTAATTTCCCCATAGCCTTAAGCTCCCTGCTTTACTGGATTCCTTTGGCATTCGATCCTTGATGTTGTGACTGTCCGGTTGGTTTTATTGATTTGTGATGAGTTTGCGCTTGTTACTTCACCCTCGTCCCTATCTCATCAGTCCATGCCTGAGCAGTCGGCCAGGAGTCAAATCGACGGTCATCACTTCGGTGTTAATAGACCTATAGATCCTAACGCCCTGCTTTTCTATGCGTGGATGATGAGCAAAGGATGTGTTGTCCAACCGTCTACCCCTGTTGATTGTTCTTGGTTGATTGATTGTCGTGTGCTTTCGTGTGATCGATTTCTCTACGTTTGATTGACTACATCTCCAAATTTATCTTCATTTGTAATTTCTTAAACCTTGTTGAACCTATGAGTCTTGTATGCCCATTTCTTTGCATCTTCTGGAGCTTGATTATGTCTCCATTTCCTGGTGGTTGATTCTGCGGCATTTCACTTGAATGATTGTCTCTGTGCTTTTATCTCGGTGTTTTATTACCTCTGTGTTCTATCTCTGCACCTTAATAAACTAATCTTTGCGTCCAACTTACACCTACGTTCAACTCATCTAAGCATTCAAACCATGTCATTCTCCATAAATCCTTGCGTTCAACCAACTCACCTCTGCTAGTATGATTTTTATGAAGGTCCTAGATGGTTTGTGGATGCGAATTCTGACCTGGGCATCGAATCCTTGCCTTGCTTATTTCATTCGAATTCTAGCCTAAACGTCATCATATTTGGGCGTTATTCACTGATTGAGTAATTATTTATCTTGGAATCGATTTAAGTTCAACGACGTTTATCCATAAATCGACTAGTTTACCTCTACAAATTGTGCCTATCCCGTCCGATCATAGCAGGAAGAGAAGAACTTGACATTGAATGTTGTTTGTTTCATTTTAATGGTTGTTGAATAAAGTTGTTCTGTGGGAAATCAAGGTTTCAATCTGTCGTGTTTAGTTCGACATATATATTTCTTTTGAAGTGTGTTTAGTTCATTTTAGCATGATTGTTGTGATTAAAATTCACTTTAATTTCACTTGCTAGAAAGTATGGAGTAGTTGTTTAATAAAAACAATATTTGTTTGTATATTTTTCACAAATCAAATATCAACTATGAATTTTTCGTTACCTACATATCTGACTACCTTTTTATGGCTTAGACAGCGTATTAAAAGGTGGGTCAGCGATTTTATATCTCCCGGGTAGCAATTTTTATTACACAGAGATGTTTTGCGAATTCAATACATAAAGTTGAAAGACAGCGTGATTTTTCTAATGAAACAAGAACAACAAATTTTTGAGATGCAGCATCTTCAGACTCTGTCATTATTCTTACTTTTATTAGACTATGTAGTGGTTAAAATCGAGTCATTAATGGACAGCCATTCCAATGGTATGACCGTGTTTTATTCAGGACGACGCTTCTCTCCTATCGACAGTGTTTACTTCTGTAGTGTCAGTGTTTTAAGCATGACGGCGATCCTTTAATGCATCCAGTATAGGTCGTGTGATTGGCAGCAAGTCATTCATTGTTGACTACAATTTTTTCCTCCAACTGACAGTTAATTCTACCTTGTTTAGCAGTGAGTTGCACCTGGTATGACGGAAATTGTTGTATGCATTTTACTGTTGTGTAATAGGCGTAGTGACTGTGTAAATGACGTGTTGGAATTGGTTGTGTGTTTTGTTGTGTGTGACAGTTATGGTCAATACTTGTTATCATGAGGATTATATTAGTTACGGTTTTATTGGTGTTAGTTATGAAATGGTTTCTTGGATTATAATGTTTCCGAGTGTATAATTGTTTCATAGATCTTAGATTATAGTGTTTCATAGATAAATATTGTATTACATTCTCTTCTTCAGCTCCATAGTTAGTGATTGATTTAGATTGCTTCAGTTTAAAGGATCTTCATTTAAAGTTTAATTAATTGTTTCATAGTTTTTAATTGTTCCAGAGATTATACTTGATCCATAGGTTATAGATATAAGTGGTTGTTAGAGAGATATTGGGCATTATTGTATTAAATTATTAAACCACCACATCGTTATCAGATAGTGATATCATTAGTAGATGTGTTAGACAGCATAGTCATTATTAATAGCGGTATCGTTATCCGATATCGATAGCTTTCAATTTTAGATATCAATTTTATCTAGCAATTTGTACACTTATTACATGCTTTGAATGGAGAACAATATTAATATAGGTACGGCGAAAGGATACTATATATATTAACGGTCAGCGAAATCGAGGGGACAACGATTTTTATAGACAATGATAATAGTGATAGGGTTAGAGGATTTAACTTAGGCTTCTTGGGCATCATGTTAGGGAATGACCTTAGCAGTGAGACCTTGTTAACAAGATCTTAAGTTATTTAATGCTTGATGTGAAAAGCGAGAGAGAGGATTGTGTTGCTTCTCATTATTGTAGAAAGGATTCTTGGGAATATTCTAAGTAGGCGTTTCGCGTATCTTAATTGTTTTATTTTTTCTTTAGACCTTGTGCGCCAGGAATTTAGCGTGTGGTATGATTGTTATGGTCGTCAGTTTCCCTTGTGTCTGGTGGAGTTGTCATTGGGTGCTTGGGTTGTTTTTCGTCTTGTGGTTGACATTTATTTCGATCTTCATGCGCTGGGATTGCACACCATAGAGGTTCTAGTTACTGGTTGTCGGGACCGTTGTGTCAGGATGGTGGATGTTGTCCTTAGCTTGTGAGTGTTGTGTCATTGTGGTCTATTTCCTGATCTGTGTGCGTCTCTTCGTCGTCAGGTTGTGTGGTTCAACCGTTGACGTCGTTATCTTCTTGCCCCAAAACAAAACAAAAAAATCACTTGCTTTGTATCACTTGTTGTCGTAACGATTGGGACGTTACATATGGTGTCAGAGTAGGTTCAACCCTGCGACTGTGGATCGCCAGGATTTTCACTGCAGTAAACCTTTGAGTTTTAACCTAGCGCTAATTAAAAACCTTAAAGTGTCCATGTGGTGATCTCATTTAGAGGACGCCTCGGAGGTTCGTAACGTGGTGTCGTGAAAGGAGGTGAGATGCCTCCAGAAGTTCCTGCACCCTCAAAGTCGAACCCCCAAGGGGAAGGGCAAGTCCTTGGGCTCGATTTTCTTGTTGTAAGGGATGATGATGGTCTGACAAGGCCCTTCCAAGTAATGTCAAGGGCCTTGATTCACCATCAGAACTGAGATGAGGCCAGGGCACCTGTACCCCTGAGGGTCCATAGCACTCCCTAGCTAGTACCGTTAGCATCCACCGAGAACTCGAGAGAGTTGAGTTTGCTAGTCCACGAGTATCACGGACGACTGTGTCGTTGAGACACGGTTGTAGAGCAAGGTGTTGTGCTTCACGCTTCATGATTATGACCTCCATCATGAAGGTCTGCATGGTGTTCTTTCAACTAAAGGGGAGCTCTCTTCTATGGTGGAAGACTCTCCTGCCACATTTGAACATGGTCGTCAATGATGTGTCATGGGAACTGTTCAAGGAATGGTTCTGAGAGAGGTATATTTCTGAGAAGTTCCTTGAGCGTCAGCTCAACGAGTTCGATGCCTTGCGACAAGGCAGGCACATGGTGCCCGAGTACGAGGCCCATTTTGGATTTGTTTCGGTATACTCCGCACCAAGTTACCCAGAAACTTAAGGTCAAGAAGTTCGAGTCTGGCCTTATTGCTAGAATTCTGCTTCTACTTCAGGTACCAGGAATATTGGACCAAAGAAAGTGTGTTGGATTGTGGGGAGCCACATAACTAGCATAACTGCCTAGAGGAAGGGGTCAGAGCATCTAGATCAGTCGGACCCACTACCATGGGAGTTTTGGGCAAGGCCCATTAGATTCATGCAGTAGTGAATAACCGCCAGGTAGAGCACCAGTCGACTATGCTCGAGACACCAGGTATCGTCATTGACTAGACACTTAGTATTTTGATAGATCTTGGTGCTACCAAGAGTTTCATTTCTAGTGCGGCACTAAAAGGGATTAAGGTAAATGCAGTTGAACTAGTTGAGTTTATCTTTGTAGAGATGGCTTTGGGAGCCAAACAGAAGGTTGGAGGGAAGGTTATGGACTATACCCTTAACCTGGGAGAGTTTGTCTCCAGGGCCAACCAGTACGTCACGACCTTAGGATCGTATGACGTCGTGATCGGTATGGACTGGTTGGAATCACATGAGGTGATACTCAACTGTAAGACAAAATGGTTGAGCTTGGTTAATGACGAGGGACATAGACACGTGATTGTAGGTCGAACCCAGGGAGTTTCCCTGAGGTTCATCTCTTCCTTGTAGTTATGGAAGAGCATGCGCAAAGGACGTAAGCTTTGTGCGATCCTTGCAGTAAACGAAAAGGGAGTAGCGGAAGGTCTAGAGCACCTATCGGTGGTGAAAGAGTTTGGGGACGTCTTCCCAGAGGAGTTACTTGGGATGCCGCCGGAGAGGGAATTGGAGTTTACCATAGACCTGAAACCGAGGACTGAACCGATAGCAAGAACTCCTTATCGGATGTCGACCCCTGAGTTACAGGAGTTGAGAATGAAACTGAAGGATTTGTTGGACCTGGGACTTATACATCCAAGTGTGTCCCCGTGGAGTGCACCTGTTTTTTTTCATACGAAATAAGGATGGATCATGGAGACTCTGCATTGACTATCGTCAATTGAATAAGGAAACGATCAAGAATTAGTATCTGTTGCCGAGGATTAATGATGTGTTCGATCAGATGAAAGGTGCGACGGTGTTTTCAAAGATCGAATTGCGATCAAGGTATCACCAATTACGGATCAAAGAGGATGGCATCCCTAAGACCACCTTTAAGACGAGGTTTGGACATTACGATTTTACTGTTTTACCATTTGGACTAACAAATGCCCCAGGGGTATTTATGAGTTGATGAACGGCGTGTTCCGTGAGTACTTGGACAAGTTCATCCAAGTATTCGTTGACGATATTTTGATTTACTCTCAGACGACGGAGGAGCATGACGAGCACTTGCGCTTGGTACTACAATGTCTGGGAGAGCATAAATTGTATGGGAAGTTGTCCAAATTCTCGTTTTATCAATAGAGGATTCATTACTTAGGGAATGTCATCTCTAGCGAAGGTATCACCATGGATCCAACAAAGGTCGAGGCTATTATGGAATGGCCTGCGCCGACGAATGTCCCGGAAGTGCATGGCTTCATGGGTTTAGTAGGATACTATCAATGATTCGTCGAGGGATTTTCGAAGATAGAAAACCCGATTACGGAGTTACAAAAGAAGAACAAGAAGTTTGTTTGGACCAAAAAATGCGCGGAGGCATTTCGGAGGCTCAAGTATTTATTGACAATAGCACCAATACTAAAGGTCCCTGACATACACGCGAACTTCTTGGTGTGCACTGATGCATCCAAGGAAGGCTTAGGTGGAGTCTTGATGCAAGACGGTCGAGTGATCGCTTATATCTCAAGGAAACTGAGAAGGCATGAGGAAAACTATGCGACGCATGAGTTGTTGTTAGCCATTGTATATGCCTTAAAGGTTTGGAGACACTACCTTGTTAGATGAAAATTTGAACTAAATAGGGACCACTATGGACTACAGCACATCTTTACGTAAAGTGACCTAAACGCGCGACAACGAAGTTGGTAAGAACTGCTTAGTGAGTACGATTTAGAGATTTCTTACATAAAAGGGAAAGTGAACCGAGTGGCAAATGCATTGAGTCAGAGACCATGCATCTTTTTGGTGTTGCCTCTTCAGACGAATATACGTGAAAGGATTCTAACTTTACAGCGCGACGATGACTGGTACAAAGAGGTCAAGGATTTTATCGGACAAAACACAATGATGGTACCACAATTTGAAGGATTTACGTTTGACGACGATGGATTATTGAGGTTTAAAATTGGATTTACATACCACCGAACGACAAGTTGAGGAGATTGATCCTAAATGAGGCTCATAGAGCAGTATACATGGCTCACCTGGGAGTCACTAAGATGAGGACGGACCTTAAACCCTTATTCTTCTGGAAAGGAATGAAGGCATACATAGTTAACTATGTGGCCATATGTCTAGAATGTCAGCGGGTAAAGGCTGAACATAGACATCCAGCAGGATTACTACAGCCACACGCTATTTTGGAATCGAAATGGGAGGTTATTTCGATGGATTTTATTGTTGGATTGCCACTGACGGAAAGGAGACATGACTCGATTTTCATGGTAGTCAATACTCTGACGAAGAGTGCTCATTTTATTCCTGTGCGTACGACGTATCAGGCACCTGACATAGCTAGAGTTTTCATCAGTGATATTTGGAGGTTGCATGGCATACCTAAGAGGATTATATCTGATCAAGGATCGATGTTTACTGGACGATTTTGGACTAATTTCCAAGAGGCCTTGGGAACCTGACTTAACTTTAGTACTGTGTATCACCCGGATACTGACAAGCAGACCGAATGAACGACCCAGACCTTGGAAGACATGTTGCGCATGTACGTGATGGACCAACAGAAGCGTTGGGAGAAATTCTTGCCACTGGTAGAATTCGTTTATAACAACAATTACCAAATCACCATTAAGATGGCGCCCTTCGAGTTTCTTTATGGGCAACCGTGTCAGACGTCTTTGAGTTGGGATTGGATTGAGGATAGGGTCTTGGTGGGACCGGAAGCGATCCAAGAAATGGAAGATTAAATGAAAACTATAAGACAAAGTATCAAGGAAGCGCAGGATCAACATAAGAGTTATGTCGATGCGCGTCGTGTCAACCGTAGTTACGATGTGGAGATCAACTATTTTTGCGGCTGAAACCGCATAAGAGTTCGATCAAGTTTGGAAAAGGGGATAAACTATCACCTAGGTTCGTGGGATCCTATGAGATTGTGGAAAAGAGAGGCATGTAGCCTAATGACTAGCCTTGCCTGATTCTTGAGGCATATGCACGATGTCTTTCACGTCTCTTTTTGAGACATTATGATTAGTGATCCTGCACATGTTTTGACTTGAGCACCTTCCGGGTGTCAGATAAGGGTGTGCTCATGGTTGAGCCGATCCGCATCCTGGATCATTGCATTCGACAGCTATGACGTCGAACAGTAGATGAGGTCAAGGTCCAGAGGGACAACTACAATACACACTCGGCGACCTCGGAGGACGCATATGATATGCGCCAACAATTTCTGTTTTGTTGGATAGATAGACTTATGATACTGTGATACATGATTATTTTGGCACTTTTACTGTGAAACTTCGGGACGAAGTTTAGACCAAGAGGGGGTGTATATAACATCATACCCTTGCGTGCACTGAGCGAACTTATTCTTAGAGGACACTTTCTTGCAAGTGGTCTGAATTATTACGTTATTGGTCGTTGATTATGATTATGAGGCATTATGGATGTGATTATATGTTATTTTTTTGTATTGACTTAGACAGGTGCTATTGACTCGATTATCCTGAGAGTGCAGGATTTTGTACCTTGAGGATGCATAGGCATCGGTGAAACCCTTGGACTCTGGATCGATTCAGGGAGTGGACTATTGTGTTTTATTGTTGTATATATGACATATGTGCATATGATTAGATGTTATGATTATGGATCTCATTTCTGACATGATTCGTTGATGATGTAGGCTGACGATAGCTTCTCGACCGGACTCACATGTGGAGTAGAGGGGTCACGCATGACTAAAAAAGACGTTGAAGGAGAGGTGTGGACAGCAGCCCTGCCACAGCCTACTAGCACTCCCATCGTGGCTCGAACTGTAGGTTAACGACTACCTAGTTCAAGAAACCCACGATGTCATGAGGGTGGACTGCAACAGTCGCTCAGGATAATTCTAAAGAGCGTGCAATAATGTAGGGGCCTTATTCCTTAGAGTCCCTTAGTCTCCCACAAGATCACCTGGTGGAGTGTTGACTCCAGGTTTTTTTTATGTCTACCAAGTCAGTCAAGAGGCGAGTGGCACCCTTGAAGAACGTAGTGCATCCTGAAGGGCATGTCGCACAAGGGAAACAGAATGAGGCGAGTGGCACCCTTGGAGCAACTAGTGCATCTTGAAGGGAACGTCTCATTGTTAAATAATAAATGAATAAACCTAGATGGCCTTAGAATGAATAACGTGATAAGAAATATTTAAAAACAATTTCCCTAATAAAAAGTCGCCCAGCCTCGAAAATTAAAATCTAGGTAAGTGATACTTGTGATAAAAATATATATATATTTATATAAATAAATAAACAATAAAAATAAACATCATAAATCATGTGACGAAAAGGGGGTAAGCGATCCAATTAATTTATAAAAAATCCTTTGGGGGATAAAATTTAAAAAGGGGGGAAAAGGGGAAATAATTGTTTTGTTTCCTATGCTAATTAAATATTTATTAATTAAAAATAAAAAGGGGGAAAAGGTAATTTTCTACACTTGTCAATTTGAGTTTTAATTGAAAAGGGAAAGAGGGAAATTTAAAAGAATTAGGAAATTAGGAAAAAGCGAGAAACATATAGAGAAAGGGAAACATAAGGAAAAGGCGGAAATACTAACTTAGTAAGGTATTTTGCATTTAAAAACTTTATAATTGAACTCAACTAGTGAATTAGTAAGGGGGTAAGTCATTAAAATGTGTAAGGGAATATGGGGACACCTATGAGCGATTCTAGGAATGCTTTTAGGTGGGTGAGGGAAATAGGAGTAATTAATTAATTAATGAAATTAATTTATGGTGCAATGAAGGGGATGGGTGACACATGTACGGAGAGGATTTTTATGAATTAAATTATTGTACAATAAATTAAATGGGATTTTGGGAAAGTAAATGACTTAGAAATTCTATATAAAGGAGGGAGGAGGAGAAGGATGGATCTCCTCTATTATGCGTAACGCTACGCTGCAGAATTTTAGACTTGACTAACTTAGCTTGTGGGAGTTGGGATTCCTAGCTCGGTGAGGAGTGGTGGCTCGGTGAGGAATGGTAGCTCGGCCTTGCGAGGCGAGTTGGGAGCTAGTTGATCTCTGGTTTAGTGTGTGTGGCCCCTTTGCAGCTTAGGGGGCTAAGGGGGGAGAAGAGTACCCCTAGCATTGGCTGGGAGGTACCGGTGAAGTCTCATCGGTCGACAAGCGAAATATGCATAGAGCACGCGAGACAACAACTCAGATCAGATGACTTGGGCTACGGTACGCTTACTTGATTCTGCATGGTAGATTCTTATTATACCTTATGCTTTCAATTTTGTATTTTTAATTGGGTAAAGAAAATGTTTGACTTAGCATATTAATTGAGAACTTAATTTCCCCATAGCCTTAAGCTCATTGCTTCACTAGATTCCCTTGGCATTCAATCCTTGATGTTGTGACTGTCTGGTTGATTTTATTGATTTGTGATGAGTTTTCACTTTTTACTTCGCCCTCATCCCTAGCTCATCATTCCACGCCTAAGCAGTCGGCCAGGAGTCAGATCAATGGTCATAACTTCGGTGTTAATAGTCCTATAGATCCTAACGCCCTGCTTTTTTGTGCGTGGATGATGAGCGAAGGATGCGTTGCCCAACCGTATACCCCTGTTGATTGTTCCTGGTTGATTGATTGTCATGTGCTTTCGTGTGATCGATTTCTCTGCGTTTGATTGACTACATCTCCAAATTTCTCTTCGTTTTTAATTGCTTAAACCTTGTTGAACCTATGAGTCTTGTATGCCCATTTCTCTCCATCTTCTGGATATTGATTACATCTGCATTTCCTGGTGGTTGATTCTGTGGTGTTTCACTTGAATGATTATCTTTGTGCTTTTATATTGGTGCTTTATTACCTCTGTGTTCTATCTCTACACCTTAACAAACTTATCTCTGCGTCCAAATTACACATGTGTTCAACTCATCTAATCGTTCCAACCATATCATTTTCCCTAAATCCTTGCGTTCAACCAACTCACCTCTGCTCGTATGATTTTTATGAAGGTCCTAGATGGTTTGTGGATGAAAATTTTGACCTGGGCATCGAATCCTTGCCTTTCTTATTTCATTCGAATTCTAGCCCAAACGTCGTCATATTTGGGTGTTATTCACTGGTTGAGTAATAATTTATCTGGGAATCGATTTAAATTCAGGGGCTTTTATCCCGAAATCGGCCAGTTTACCTCTGCAAATTGTGTATGTCTTGTCCGATCTATAGGAGGAAGAGAAGAACTTGACATTGAATGTTGTCGGTTTCATTTTAATGGTTGTTGAATAAAGTTGTTCTGCGGGAAATCGAGGTTTCAATTTGTCGTGTTTAGTTCGGCATATATATTTCTTTTGAAGTGCGTTTAGTTCATTTTAGCATGGTTGTTGTGATTAAAATTCACTTTAATTTCACTTGTTGGAAAGTATGGAGTAGTTGTTTAACAAAAACAATATTTGTTTGTATATTTTTCACAAATCAAATATCAACTCTAAATTTCCCATTACCTACATATTTGACTGGGTTTTTATGGCTTAGACAGCGTATTAAAATGTGGGTCAGTGATTTTGTATCTCCCCGGTAGAAATTTTTATTACACAGAGATGTTTTGCGAATTCAATACATAAAGTTGAAAGACAACGTGATTTTTCTGATGAAACAAGAACAGCAAATTTTAGACTTCGTCATTATTCTTACTTTTATTAGACTGTGTAGTGATTAAAATCGAGTCATTAATGGACAACCATTCCAATGGTATGACCACGTTTTATTCAGGACAGCGCTTCTATCCTATCTACAGTGTTTACTTCTGTAGTGTCAGCGTTTTAAGCATGACAGCAATCCTTTAATGCAGCCAGTATAGGCAGTGTGATTGGCAACGAGTCATTCATTGTTGAATACGAATTTTTCCTCCAACTGACAGTGAATTCTACCTTGTTTAGTACCGAGTTGCACCTGGCGTGACGACGATTGTTGTATGCATTTTACTATTGTGTAATAGGCGTAGTGGTTGTGTAAATGATGTGTTGGCATTGGTTGTGTGGTTTTTTGTGTGTGACAGTTATGGTTGATACTTGTTATCATGAGGATTATGTTAGTTACGGTTTTATTGGTGTTAGTTATGAAATGGTTTCTTGGATTATAAAGTTTCTAAGTGTATAATTGTTTCATAGAACTTAGATTATAGTGTTTCATAGATAGATATTGTATTACATTATCTTTAAAGGATCTTCATTTAATAGCGGGTTTAATTTACTTGTTTCATAGTTTTTAAGTGTTCCAGAGATTATACTTGATCCATAGGTTATAGATATAAGTGGTTGTTAGAGAGAGATTGTGCATTATTTTATTAAATTGTTAAACCACCACATCGTTATCAGATAGTGATATCATTAGTAGATGTGTTAGACAACATAGTCATTATT
>SNQJ01S0144638.1:1648-21359 GCA_010110895.2 Picea sitchensis
CATGTGAGTTCACTGATTTTGAATTAATTAATAATTAATTCATTGAACTCTCACTAGTGTAAGTTCAGTTACAACTAGTACAATTGGGCTTAACTCACTTAACTGAGTTAAATTACTTCACAACTCTCATAACTACACTTATAACTCTGTTACAACTTCAAGTCACCTCCATGTCTTACCATTCAACCTTTGAACTTGAATTTCCCATAGTTAACTGATTTGCCATTTCAGTTAATTATTTCAAGTAATTACGAGATAATAGATTAATATTTATTCTCCAATTTATTTAAGGGAAAAGTAAATTAGACACATGTTTCTTGTTGACTTTTCAACAATTGTGTTTGACAAAACTCTTGATTGGAAAATATTGGACCATGTGCTTGTAAACCTTCCAAATTAACTTATGGTTAATTAGATGGGTTGAGGAAGTCAGTTGGGGATTCATCTTTGATGAGTAATCAAATCTAGAATGTTTCTTCTTGTGCATGATAACAAATTAAGGTTGTTGGCTATCTGTTTTTTAAAATGTATAAATGAATGGGTTGTGCAATGAGACTAATAAACCCTTCATTCCACTTATGTTTGAGGAAATTGTGGAGAATATCCCTTGAATGAACAATGATTAGATTGTAGAACATGTTATCACAAAATATAGCACCTTTGTGCAAATCCTTTCACAAGGGGCAAGACAAGTGCAACATTGGGTGTTGTCATTGTCACCTTAGCAAATCACTTCCCTAATTTTAGTGAAGGATGGATCCAA
Organism: Picea sitchensis; assembly: GCA_010110895.2. Classification (NCBI taxonomy): domain Eukaryota; kingdom Viridiplantae; phylum Streptophyta; class Pinopsida; order Pinales; family Pinaceae; genus Picea; species Picea sitchensis. The sequence continues at coordinate 2,412 of SNQJ01S0144638.1, forward strand.
CACAAGGGAGGATTCCATGGAAACCTCAAGGAATCCTATAGCAAGATCAAAGTAATCAAGGTAAGTACAAGGTGGTTTAATGAAGCAATTTCAATATTTATAATATGAAGTATCTTGGACAATTAATGATATCTAGCAATTCAAAATGAATCAAAGAGATACCCTAAATACTACAAATCGAGAGAAAAGGTATGGATGTTTATAAAACTTCTATTAAAGATTATTACTTCAACAACATGTCAAGTTACACTAGAAAAAATAAACCAACCCTTGAAACAAGTTAACCATGCAATAAAATAGGGCTTAAAATACAAATTAAACTAGGGTGTAGTTAACAAATACTTGTTGAAATGATAGATGACACACAATAGCCCTAAAAGATGCAATACACCAATCCATAAAGGGATGAAAATTAAAACAACAATGCAATAAATGATGCCAAGATGTACTTCAAGGTGAAGGATGCTAATAAAACCCTAGATGTCAAGATCAATGATAGCTGAAAATTGAGGAAAAATGCAACAATCCCTAATCTAACCCTAAGACAACAAAACAAAGGGTGAATTTAGGGTTTAAAACTTGCTAGAAGAGAGAAGTACTAGTGTTGTTAAGTCCTCTTGGGCATATGGGGTCAAAATATGAACTTGTTCGGGAGACAAAAGTAGGGTTTGGGTAAAACCCTAAAGTAGCCCACTACAAACCTTAGGGAATTAACCAATAGAATGATGGCTAGGGTAGTCCACTACAAACCATAGAAATCATTCTATACCTTTTGACAAGCTTAAAGATGGATATTAGCTAAGCTCTAGGGTAGTCCACTATAAACACTAAAAATCTATCCTATAGGAAAATACCTAGAGTAGTACACTACAAACCTTAGAAATTTCCTTGTGTCCATTAACAAGCTTTAAATCAATGATAACAAGGGAAGGTAGTCCAATACAAACCTTCCTAGGGTTGTCCTCATAAAAAGGTGCCAACTCATCATCATAAGTGCTAAGTTGGCTCAAGCACGTGTGTGTCATCCTCAAGTGTGATGTCATCTCCACTTGTGCAACATCCAAGGCCAAAACCATGATATCATCAAGGAGGAAAACTACATCACCTCTCTAAAGAGGCATACTATCATCATCAAGAGCAATGTCATCAATCCAAGCTCCAACCTCCTCAAGGGGTGTATCACATTATCAAGGGCTCCAGGTGACACATTAGACTCATATGCAATGTCTTAGCTCAAAAGTGTAATTTCTTAGGTACAGGAGGTGGTGAGGGATGCCAAGAGGCATGCCAAGTCATCATGTATCCCAAGAATCATCATCAACACTACAATGTCCTCCATAAAGTGCATGGGAAGTATCTCCAACGTCCTCCAAAGGACTGTGTCAAGGGGTGCATCATCATCAAGAACGAACTCAATGAATCAAGAGAGACCAACCATCATGGATACAAGAGTAATTAGGGTAAAAAAATTGAGTCGCAATTTAATGCAAAGCCATGTAAGTAATTCACATTAGGTATCTTCTTCAAACTTCACACTAGGTTATGATTTTATGCAATTTTCCAAGTTTAGGTATGGAAGGACCATCACAAAACCCTATTAGGTCTGCTCATATCCAAGTAGAGGAGTATTTCCTGAGAGACCTATCAAAGTGTAAGTGTGAATGCGTGTATGACATGGGGCTTACTTCATGTTCACGGTGCATTGACATGTAAGGGCACATGTAGTGTTCATCTACATGAATGCCTTTGTAGGGGGAGCACTTGGTGCATTAAGTTACCCTTTCGTCAACATTGTTTCTTTCCACCCATATATTTCCTTTTCATATTCATTAATTTGATTTACAAACCCCTTTTCAGGTTTATGCATTTATAACATAGGGATTCCATTAAGTCCTTTCTTTATATATGCATTCAGTGCATTGGGACTTAGGGTGATGGACTCATAGAGAGGGGGTAGAGCTCAAGCTAACTTGGGTTTTGATTTATCATTCATATCCCTTTATTTATTTTGCATTTTGAATGTATATCATGCTCTTTCCATTATGTTTACTAGCTGCATCAACCTCATGCATTCAAACCCCTTCTTCTCATAGGAGAATGAAGTACAAACCTTTTTGGGATACATGTAACTACAATTCCCAAAAGATAGGACAACATGAGGAATATATATGGAAAATGTGAAGTATGGAAACAATATGGGTACATTACCCCTATCAAGGCCTCCTAGTAGGGCCCTTTTTCCCCAAGAGTGACAACATTTGACGAGAGTACATATGATGGCCACCAAGGTGAAACAAGGAAAAAGGCATAACTACCAAGCATCATGATTCATTATCTAACTTCAACCCATGATGCTTACCCAAATTCCCAACGCATTAAATGTAACACTTTGTATGAAACAATGGATAATGCACCTCATGTGTGTTGGACCACCATCATCGAATGAACTTGTTGATCAAGTGAATGATTTTTAGCAATGAGGGAGAGGCATCTGAGGGGTTGTTGTCTATGGAGAAAACTAGTCATTATCTCTAGGACCATTGTCTGCAATGTGGATCATAAAGAATTACCTCCTCTAGTTACCCCTTGGTGAGAGGGGGTAACATGACAAATATAGGTTGTTCTTTGTTTGTATGATGACAATTGGTGAATTGGGATGCCATATGTTTGACGAAATATGAAAACGAAATTCTACGTACTACTTATTTAGGTTTTCAAAAAAAGAGAGTCTATAAGTGTTTCTCTTCTGTATTAGACCAACTTCAAGGGGAATTTGTGCTATTTGGAGTTTTAAGCCCCATTTTGAGTTTGAATAGAATGTTTGCAAAACTTAATTCCACGATCTAGGCATTTTTTCCAGAAATGTAGAACACCTTGTGGGGGTTGTTTGGTTGTTATATGAATGGGAAATTATTTTTAGTTTCCATTTATTTAATATGTGGAAAGGTATAAACAAGAAAGTGCCATAGGTAGTGATATGCATACCATTTGACAAAAGTTCGACCAATCCATTTGTCATTTTGAACCAATTGTCAAGTGTTTGACAAAACTCTTACACCTGAAAGTAGAGGTTATTATAAGGGATCCTAGTGTCAAATGATATAAAATTAAGTGTACTAAATTATGATTGATGTGTCTTTAAGTATAAATCCTCAATCCAAAGGTTGAATTTAACCTTTTATTGTTAAGTTTTTGTAACACTCTTGATTCCATATAAGGACTAGTTGCATTAATACTTGATTCAAAGTAAGTATGTTGAATTGACAATTGGTTTGGAATATATTATGTAACATGGGTTTAGCTCATAGGTGAGTGTATATGGAATAAGAATATATGCATTATAGTCTAGGAAATGGATGGAATTATGGGTCTTTAATTTCAAGAGTAGATTTGCTTCTTCTTTAGTACACTCGATCTTATTTGAAATTCTTGGAATGTCTTAGGGATGCTTGACAAAAAATGTTTAATTGTTTTATCTATGTGTATTGTACGCATGCTAATGATTTCTTCAAGACCCTTAGTGAAATTTTTTATGGGGCCAAGTATCTTTCTAATGGATTTAGTAATTCAAAATAAATAATATTAAAAAAAAATCCCTTCGGAAACCAATCTTAGCCAATTGTTTAGTTTTGTTTGACATAGTGCCAAGGGTTTCAAAACTGGGATGAATGAGTTGGGATTTCACCCAATTTCGAATTTAGTGGTGTTCTAGCTAGTGTAGTCCTAGGTCGACATCTCTCTGGGGTAGTTATGGTTCATTTCCATTGTAAAATAATTGTTGTGTCCTGTGTGCATTGGGGGAGGTTAAGCGAGGTCTTAAGTTCTCTAAGAACAAGATGGTTGAGGCATAATGCTCCATCATGAATACAACCATTAAGTAGACGTGACGTGTTCATAGTAAGCTTGGGATCAAAAGGATAAAGTGGAAAATCGAGTGTTGGACCAATGTGTGGTGGAAATCAGCACTCAATCATTCACACTCAAGAAATTGGAATGAGAAGCCACTACCTTCATGCAGATTCAAAGGAGAAATTATCTTTAGTTGGATTCTAAGTTGGGATCTCTACACCCATAGGTTAATAATATTTCAACCCGTCTATAGCTCTCCCAGGGGTTTTTATTGTCTCCCCTCCCTTTGGTATCTATTTTTGTTGGTGACTCCTCCCATTGCATATTTTCTTTATCCAAGGAGGAGGAAACATACACTCAATTATCTTCATAGTGGGAATCAATGGATATTGTAGGTGAATTTTTCCATACAAATCAATCATACATGGAAATGGACTCGATGGAAGCTACTCTGGATATTCAAGTGAGCTTGGTAGTAGATGCCCTTTGCAAGCCCATTTCTTAGTAATTTTCTCTATATGTCATGTTTTGTCACATTATCTTGTTGTTGTGTGATTTAAAAAGGAAATACACATGCTAAGCATATCAAAATAGGAACTAGATAGGCAAGCTTAAGGATTTTTGGTAGAAGGACACTCTGTTTTTGTTAGCACGTTGCAACCACTATCTCTATCTTTTGTATTACAATGTTGTCTCATTCAATTGCAACATTTTTTTATACTAAACTATCAATTATTGTTTATAAATAAAAATAAATAAAAAATTAATATATATTGGCAAATCATGCCATCTAACATGTTACATTCATATCTTTAATTTAACCAATATGTCAACTTTCTATAAAATCTGCCTCGTAAACTCTCCACTATATGTACAACAATACTTGAAGTATACAAGCCAGAGTTTACAATATGTCTTAAGATATTTACAAATTTAAAATAATAATAACAACATTATTTGCTAGTACTACAAAGACATGCAGAATTGGGCACATTTCACTTACATTGTTGCATGACATACCCTAAATAGCTTCAATTGTTTGACATAGGTTGATGAATTATTGATGCAACGAGAGGTGCTTGCTATAGTCTAGGGGGATGAGATGTGCCATGTTTATAGCATATATATATATATATGAGAGAGAGAGAGAGAGAGAGAGAGAGAGAGAGAGAGAGAGAGAGAGAGAGAGACTTTACCATGAATTTGATTAATGACTTTACCATGAATTTGATTAATGAATGCAATGGTATGTATTACCGTCATCTCAGTGGGACAATGGAGAGATCGTGGTTGGAATTGGGCACAAATACAACCTACTTCTAAGGGTGACCAACCATCTGGTGGAAACCAACCATTTGGTAAGTGTTACCTCTGCATTTAGGCTACCTATCGGTTATTGTTATTTTATTTCATTTTGGGAAGAATTCCATAGGAATGTGGTAAAGAATGTTAGTCTGGCTTATGGTGAAAGTTTGATAAATTCTCTCTGTTGAAAGGTGCATTTGAACTTTGGTTTCCACCTCCATTTATTTCTAGTTTTCCTTCTTTGTGTGCTCCTTTCTAGGATTTCCCTTAGCAGGGCATACCACAGGGTAAATTATTTTGGTCTCTTTTCAGATTCAAAGCTTCAGTGGGAAAATAAGGTACCTAACAATTCATCTTTTGTTCTATTGGGAAACGACTTCCTATTTGGTATCGACATCCTTTTCCTGGTTCAAATCATTGGGAGTCCAAGCATGGAGAACAAAGATGCTATGGAATTATAGAGAAGTTTGAGAAGTTTGTTAACACTCTGTAAATTTGTTCGGCTAATAAAAAAAACGACAGAGGTAACCTACAAACCAAATTTAGAGCTGGGTACTAGCATTTTTAGCTCAGAGTGGGCTCTCTCATGCCACTTGGTATTTATTTGACAATCAATGGCTAGATTTTTTTGTTTTTAGGGGCTTTTATGATTCTGCTGGCAAGGAAGGGGAGGGACACTTAGGGCTACAGAGTCAAACTTTTGAAAATGAATGGAAACACTGACTGGCCAATAGAAATCTCCATAGGATAAAGGCTAAATGAGGTGCTGAATCTGAGTTATAAATTGAACTTTGCAGTGTAAGAATAAAGGAGAAAACAAGTAACTGCATCAGAGAATTAATGTAATGAATTCTGAATTAGTTAGGAAGAACTTAACACAGTTTAAATTTCTTAAGCCAAGAGCATCACAAGATGAATTATGGGCCTTCAAACTATCCAATTTAAATAGAAGACAATGTAAATGGAATAAAAAATACAGGAAATACATACAAAGAGAGAAGACAAAACTCATACAACCACCATTAGAATCTTTTCATGGAAACTTCAAGACTTCTGCATGTGTATTCATTTCAGCTTCGGAAAATTACAAATTAAGTTTCGAACAGCTAAAATCGTGCACTTGCACTTCTGCCAACCCTTAATACATTTGGAACTCCTAATATTTATACAAGTTCGAGTTCCTTTGATTTGAAATCGATTACAATGCTTGAAATGAAACGTTTCAGTTTTTGAATCTGATTACAATAATTGCAAATGACAGTTTCGGTATTGGAACCGATTACAATAATTAGCAAGGAAAATGTTTCATGATCCAGGTATCTATTCGTTTGACGCTTTAGCTCCTTTCTTTGCCACTTGTTATGTTCTGGTCTTATGCCTGATCTGCCATATTCAATGACACCTGTACATCATTTACTGGAATCTGGAAAACTACACTTTGTCTTGCCAAGCCGTACTATCTCCTTCCATTGCAAGTCAGAAGGGATATCATAATCCATCATTTCTTTGATCAGGTTCTCCAGGTCAATGCAGGAGGCATATGTCATGACTGGTAGTCCAACTTTCACTGTTTTGAACTGATTCATAATCTCAAAATTTGTAATAAGATGTTCAATGAGGGTTGCTCCTTTCAGGTTTTCCTCAAGGTTTTCAAACTTGGAGCGATCCATTCTGCATTGAGTGAGGCGAGCGTTGTATTCTTCCTGATCATGTAATTTTCCTTTGCCATCCCAAAATTGTGGGTGGCCTTTAATAAACAATTCTTCAAACATATCCTTGAACTCTTGCACACTTTTCTCCATCCGTGTTGCCTTGGTTTGGACTGATTTAAGTAGGTTATGTTTAGCAATAACCCTCCTGGACCAGATGATCAATGTAGTTCTATCTTTGACTCCAATGGTCTGAAGTTTTGTAGTAGGGATGGAGTTGAGCAGGTTTATGGCATTTTGGGCCCACTCTGATGGTCTATTTGCTAAAGTCTCATTTACAACAGTGCATCTTCTTGTGGTTTTGATGGCCATGTTGTCTTTATCATTGATGAAGTTTAAATATACTTTGAACTTGGCAGCTTCAACAACTATAGAATCCCAGATGATATGCTTGGCTCCCTGCAACATGCCTTTGCCTCTTAATCTCACCTTCAACTTGTCTATCCTTTCCTGCAAGGCTCCATTCTCCTTTTGAAATTGAGCCATTTTTTCATCCTTTGCTTTCATTTCCTGCTTCAATTTCTCTATGTCCCCTTTTAACCCCTTGATTTCTCCTACCTTCAGGCTAACTTGTGACATAGCTTGGACAAGTCCTTTAGTGCTTGGCCCAACTTCTGCAGCAGGGGGGACAACTATAGCCTTGTTCAACAATTATGTCTGTCCTTGTGACCAATTCACCCTTTCTTGTTCTAGCTGTAATGCCTTAGCCTTGTAGTCCAATGCCTCTTGTCGAAATGCTTCTTTTTCCTTTTCTAGAGAAACCAGTTCTATTGTTTATGGATGCTCTGTGGCAGACATTTTCAGTTTCTTTTTCAATCTTTGAATCAATTTGTCCTTCTCATCCAATGAGGATTTCATCCCTTGGGGGCCCTCAGATTCCAACCTCTTGACCTGAGTCTGCCAAGTTCTGTTGGATGCTTTTTCTTTCCTCAACCTCCCTTCCAATTTCATTGCATAAGATTACAACTTTGAATTCTTCAAGCTTAGACTCAAGTAATCAGAATGCAACATATCACTGGTATTCCTGTGGAATTGGACTTTGTCTGGAGCAATGAGGTTGTCATACTTTATCTTGATCTCAAATACTTTGTCTTCAACTGCAACTGCTATATTAAAGGTCCTCTTCTCAATATCCCTCACCGTGAACACATAATATTTGTGCTGAGAAATATTTTCCACTTCAGGGACTAAATCCCTCATCTCACCCATGGCTATGTTCCCTTTCTCAACATATTGTTTTGCCAAATCTTCTTTATATTAATAAGTTGCCCCAGATGTCTTATCAAAGATGTGTTTTTTGTTGTTGAAGGTTCTTGAGCTGCCTTCACTTTGGAGCTTGCTTCCCTCTTCAACCTCTACAGTGCTAGTACCACTCTCCACCATATCTAGATTCACTTGTTCTTTAGGCTCTTCCTCCTCTAAATACACTATCTGTGGAGACTGTGTAATTTTCATCTTCTTAGGAGCAGTCCGTTGATCACTGGTGCCTATGGCCTTTGAACTGCTTCTCTTGCTGTAAACACTTACCTTAGGGACTTTGAATATCAGTTTCTGAGGAGCTTGTTGTGTTTGACTCAGTTGCAGGGTCACCTCCACCTGTTGTGTTTGAGTTGTTTGCGGGATTGCTTCCACATCAACACATACTTCTAGATTTGACAACTTATCAAAACCCTCAACATGTTCATGCTCATAAGGGGCCTATTTGTTCATTAGTATTCTCTTGCATATGATTTTATGTGGATCATATCTTCTTCCCTGTAGCTGTGCAAAACCAAACTCTTTGATCTTTGCTTGAATCTGGTATAAGAATGATCTAGTTTTGGAAATGAAGGATCCAATGATAAAAGAGAATTTGAGGTTGGAGGATTTGTGCAATTTCAGGAAATGATTTGTATCATATATGATTCTTTGCCTGATGAATTCAAGGGCAAAGACTCTAGGGGTCAGAAATATAGGCAATAGGTAAGGGGATTCATGACAACTATAAACCCAAATTACTGTTGAATGCATGAATAGTACCCAGTCCCCCACTCTGTTTTCTGGATTTGGCTGTAGATAGCTCCTTATGTCATCCAAAACTCTAGGTAGGCTGGTGTTGAAAATCAAACTGCAAACCTTGGACATGACTTTGTTGATGAAGATGAGCAATGTAATCCTCTTACATTCAGTTGATATGAATGTTGCTTCAATAAATTCTCTTTTATTCGTTTCCAGGAAAATCTTCAACAAAGGGTATAATATTTGAAATGTCTTAGAGAGTGAAAATTCACTAGTTGTTTATGGATATTATTAGCTATGAATTGATCAAAACTGATACAGACTAACAAACCAGACTCTGATTGAAAAAATGTCAACAAGAAACCCAACATGACCTCGACCACATGTCTATCATTACCTAGACCTAAAATTTGACTCAAGAGGGAACATACCCATTGGACCTCAATAACCATTATACTCACATTCATTGGCAAAGACAAACTCTTTGACAAATGTTCTGGTTTGAAAATTGCCTATAAAAACAAATCTCTGACTTCTGATGGACACTCACTGTAGACCCTAATTATCTTTTCTTCATCAAAAGGTTCAGACACTGTGGAGAAAGACTCTGGTATACCGAGGGCATCTTGAATTGATAGACTCTCTACTCTCCACAGGACCTCGGACCCCTGTTTATTTACGACGACTTTTTCTTCCTATGAATACTGCTCTGTGCACCAACTTATGAATTCAGGAAAAGGGAAAGCGACTTCGACAACATAAGGGACTATGGTATCTTGGACTGCTTCAAGGAACGGTATATGCTTTCCTACATTATCAGACAAATTGCTTTTGGACACAAAGATGGGAGAAATGGTGATTTTGTTGTCGAAAACGTCTGAATATCGGTCAATTAGGGCTTCTTCATTCGACACAGGGTCTTGCTCTGCTACTGACATTATGATAGGTTCCATGGCGGCGATGAAAAATACTTGGAAATGAGCAGAAATGACGTGCAATGATGTACTGTTGAGTTGCAGTCAAACGAGGGAGGTCGCGCCAACTTTCAAACAGTCCAGTATTTTTTGAAATACTAATAAAATACATGGCAAATGCCCCTTTTATACCTTTTCCAAATTTTGGGGGTGTGGGGAAGTGGTTTGGGGCAACCCACTTTTCACCCCGAAATGCATCTAATTGCACCACGTGGTCCTGGCCGAAAACCATGGTTTGGATTTTGGCCCGCTTTCTGGAATTATCCTCCGCGTAGCTTCTCCCCCCGAAATGATCCTCGACCGTCGATCTGGAGTGCTCGCGATATGCGACGCATCGGGTCCCATCACCTTAGTGCCCTTGCCAGNTCCTGCTAGATTTACCCCCTTCTCTAGTTTGTCGGGTTTCCAAACCGGTTTGGCACCTAGAAGCTGTGTAGGGCTTCAGAAAACCTCGGAAGTGTAGAACCCACAATTACAAAGAATTGCATAAGAACGTGTTGAACTGAAAATTATCAAGAGGAGCCAGTTGGAATAGGTGGGTGGACACCAATATCCACCTAGATTAGTCATCCCCCCTTAGGAACGAATGGTCTCCATTATTTTAAGTGCCCCCATCAGGTGAGGAAACTTTTGTTGAATTTGGCCGCGGGTGAGCCACTTGCCTTGGGGTAGGAGCTGCCTTGCCTTGACAACCTGATAAAGTTGGATCCTCTGTTGGAGAGTGCCCTTGACCTGTGTGTCCACTATCTGATCAGTGGATGCTTGTTCCATGCAGTTAGGGTTGATCTCTATTGGTGTCAACTGTTCTGTGATCTCTGAGGTTTCCAATAATGGTGGAAAATATGGCCGAAAGAGGTCCACATTGAACACTTGGTGTAAGCCAAGGAAGGGTGGAGTGTTGAGCTCAAAAGCATTGCTACCCACAACCTTGGTGATAGTGTAAGGCCCATAACGAAGTGGGTGGAACTTCCGATGGGGACCTGTAAGGATCTCTTTATGCAAATGTAACCAAACCTTGTCTCCCGCCTGAAATTGGTGCAATACTTGGTCTTGATCATGGTGCTACTTGTACTTCGCATTGGATTTCTACAAAATCTCATGGACCTGTTGGTGGATGTGTTGAATTCGCTCAATGAATCTGGTGGATTTTTTGACCTCAGACTGAACATGGGAAGATTTTGCATGTGTGGTTGCAAGAGGTAGTGCAACATCAATGGGAACCAAGGGTTGGAATCCCATCCCCACCTGAAATGGGCTATGGTCGGTGGAGCTATGGAGAGCCATGTTGTAGTTATGTTGAACATAGGGAAGACTCTCATCTCATGTACATGGATTCTTAGAATTGTACATGCGCAGGATGTGCACAATCATCTGATTGATTACCTCTGTCTGACCATCGGTTTGGGGGTGGAAAGTAGTGGATTTAGTGAGCTTGGTTTCCAATAGTGACCAGAGACTCGACCAAAATGTGTCGAGGAACCTGTGATCCCGATCTGAGGTGATGGTCTGTGGTATCCAAAAATGGACCCACACCCGTTTGAAGAAAATCTTGGTAGTGTCTTCCACTATGATGCTCTTCTTGGAGGTTGTGATAATCGCCATCTTCGAAAACTGATCAACCACCACAAATACACAATAATTTTCTCGCTTGGTGGATGGAAGGCCAGACATGTAATCCACCGAGATGGATTCCCAAGGCCTTTCGAGAGTAGGAAGATGGGTGTATAAGCCTTTCTTTTTGATGGATGGCTTGGAAATGACACATGCAGTGCAAGATCCGATATGCTTTCTGACATCTTGTCGAAGTTTTGTCCAATAAAAATGTTTCTTTAGAACAACCACAGTTTTCTCCATGCCAAAATGTCTTTCCATCCGACTGTAGTGAGCCTCCCAAATCATCTTTGCACACTCGCTTGTGGGAACACAGAGGTGGCCTAGATGGCATAAGAATCCATCCTGGATGTGAAAATTGGTGACATGTACCCAAGAGCTGATAGGTGGTGGCAAAGTCAGGGTCATGCTGATAAAGTTGAGGCCACTCAAATGCCTCATGCCTATAGGAATGGAGCACTATGGTGAGTGCAGCAACGGGAGGGAGATTGAGGCAGTCAACGCCATGATTTGTGCTCTGTGTTTTATACTTGATGTTGATATGGAACTGTTGTAGGTATGTCGACCACTTTTGATGGAAATCGTTCTGCAACTTCCCCTGTGTCTGTATGAAATGCAGAGGCTTGTGATCAATGTGGATGATTGTATTCTTTCCTAGAATGTTATGTTTCCATTGACCGCAGACTTGCACAATGGAATGCATTTTTTTGTCATAGTTTAGGTATTTACGGAAAGTATATGAGAGCGTCTCAGTATGGTATGCTACTAGATGACCATGTTGATTGAGAACTACGCCTACAACATAGTTGGAGGCATGAGTCTCAATCTCGAACAGTTGTTGCAGATCAGGTAAGGAGAGTACTGGAGTTGAGCACAAGCGATGCTTCGGATCATCAAATGCTTGTTGTTGTGCCTACCCCCATGTGAAATTTTCCTTGCCACCACCCTTGGTTACTTGGCTAAGGGCCCATGCAATATGGGAGAATCCTAACATGAACCTTTGGTAGAAGTTGGCAAGTCCCAAGAAGCTCTGAAGCTTGATTAGTGTGGTCGGGGTTGGCCAGTCACAAATGACTTGGATATTAGCTGGATCCACATGTATCCTAGACTCATCAACAATGTATCCCAAGTATTGGACCATGTTCATGCCAAAAGAGCATTTTTCCAAGTTGGCATATAGCTTGTGTAGTCACAGAGTGCCCAAAACCTGTTGAATATGTTGCATGCGCTCCTCCCAAGTTTTGCTGAAGATGAGGATGTCATCCAGATATACCACCACAAAAGAGTTGGTGAAGGGTCTCAATACATCATCCATCAATCTCATGAAATTTGTTGGTGCATTTTTTAAGCCAAAGGGCATTACCAACCATTCGAAGAGACCTTATTTATATTTGAAAGTTGTCTTCCATACATCAGTTGGTTCGATGGGAACATGGTGGTAGCCAGAATTTAGGTCAATATTGCTAAAGAACTTTCCCCCCTTGAGTTGGAAGGTCATCAATTCAAGGAATTGGGTATTGGTTTGTGACTGTGATTTTGCTTAATGCTCTATAATCAATGCAGAGTCTCCAGGTCCTGTCTTTCTTCTGCACCGACACAATCGAGCTTCCATAAGGGGAGGAGCTAGGTCAGATGTGCCCCTTTTGAAGTAGCTCTTGGATATGGTGCTTGATTTCGTCATTTTCCATCAACGAGCGATGATAGACTGGTCCATTAGGAAGCGGTGCACCGGGGGTTAGATCAATTGAATGCTTGACTTGGAAGTGTGTCAGTACCCCGGTGGGTAAGGAGAAGATGCATTTGTACTCTTCCACGATCTCGTCCACTTGCTTCTACTACAAAGAGAGGCTCTATGTATAGGTCACAGATGTGGCAACGACCTTCTACTTACTGTGAGCACAGATCACAAAGAATATGAACTTCCCAGTCTGCAAAATGACCTTACTGCATTATTTAGCACAGATTAAAGAAATAATGGTAGGTGGTGCTACCTCTGGTATCCTGTAAATTGTCTACCCAAAGCAATAATAACATTGCGGGGTCTAGACTCATACACAACATGTCACTTCCACAAATATGGCTGGCCTAAAAGAACATCACAAACTTCAAGGGGATAAATATCACACAATACCTCATCTTTGAAGGGCTTGATGTTGTAGGGCAGATGACATTGTTGGTTGACACGAAGATCTCGTCCTTGGCGAAGCCAACCGATAGTGTAGGGCTACATGTGCGGTGTTATCGGCAGGTCCAGCTGCTTGATGACCTTTGCTAAAATCATGTTCTTCTGATTTCCGCTATCGACAATGAAATGCAGCGGAGTCCCCTTTACCCACATTTGTGAGTGAAAGAGTCATTCCTCTTCCTTTGGTTCTTCTGGTTCGCTTGGTTTGAATTTGGTGGTAGCGATAGTGGCATTGGGTTCGATATCAATGATCCGCTTCCTAGTTTCTGGATTTGATTCAGAGTCAGAATCTGCCTCTGACTCGGAAGCTTTCAGCTCGACCACCAGTGGCTACTTGGAGCGACATTATTCAGTGTTGTGCTAAGGGATTTTATGGTATTCACACCATTTTCCTATGTCCTTCTTTGAATTCTCATTACCCTTCTTGGGTTGCGGCTTGGACTAGTTGTCCTGAGAGTGACTATCTTTGCTCTATCCCTTGTTTTGTGGGTTGGGCCCACCTTTTCCCTACTTTGATAGTGAGGAGTTTGTAGATCCAAACTCTCGCCTCTTCTGCTTAAATTTCTGCTCGATCTTGACAACATATCTATAAGCCGCACCTAATGATGTGATGTCCATAAAATCCATTTATGTTTGAATGTATCTATGTAGACAACCGCGATATTTGAGCACCATATGTCTTTCAGAGTCTTTGATACCCAATTTGGTGCATAGGGTATGGAAAATATTGGTGAAATATGGTACTATCTGGTCCCTTTCCTGACGTAGCGTGGTCCATCTTGTGTACTAGTCCTCGTATATTCAAATAGGGTAGTACTATTCTTTAATGGCATCCCTGAAGGAATCCCATGTTGGGGCGACCACAAATATTGCAGATTCCTCTATGGCCTTTTGATAAGAGTAAGTATCCCACCATTCCTTAACATGGGGGATGACCTTGAGGAGTGCAAAAGTAATATTTTCCCTGTCGAAAAAATTGTGGACTGAAAATTACCCTTCGAGCAGATTCAACCATTTATCTACAACATTCGCATCTATCATTACTTCAAATAATGGAGTATAAAAATATTTTTGTACCTTGAAGGGGGTTGCATGGCCGCTTGATGAAGATGTGTCTCCTGTGGGCAACCGCTGAAGGATCTGTGCAAAGTTGTCCATCATTTTGTTCCTTTGTCGGACAAGGGCTTGCTCGAGCAACATTTTAAAAGGATTTCATGCTCCATCATCTTTCTTCTCGTCCCCCATGGGTTCTTGTCAGGCTCAACATGGACGATCTTACAAAGGATCGATTGGTTCGAGTCCCAACTTCTTGTACCTAGATCTTGTTGGTGACATGCACAAAGAAAAATAAATGAAGAGCAAACCGCTTTAATACCACTGATCCAAATTTATGAGCAGAACGAAAGGAATACCAAACTAAATACAATAACACCGAGATATAGAGAACAACAAAAGATATCCAGTGAACTGATCCAGGTGGATATCGGTGGCCACCCACCTATTCCACGGGCTCGAAAAACAATTTTCCATCTTGTCATTTTTTCGGGAATCAAACTTTCGGGGCCGTTTTGAGGCCCTAAACAACATTTTTTGGGGATTTGGGGCCCAAGTGACATTGAAAGGCACTAACTTGGGCCATTCAAAAATCATTCTTCTCGGTTAGACCTTTCCAACGGTGTATTGAGAACCCCAAACGAAGATCGTATGCAAAAGGTATGCCCTCGGTAAGTTGACATATCAACTACCCCCATCGAGGCCCACAAACCTTTTGGCTTTTCATCTTCCGGGGTTAGGGTTTTGGATTTTACTTATGTTAAAAAGGCCTTTGGAGCCTCATTGAAATGATCATCTTCTTGCGAATGTGAGTAGCTGTCACATCTCTTCTCAGAGATAAGCTGCCACCATTCTAGCGAGTCTTTCACTCTGTATTTTTACAGTCTTTCTACATTTTCACTCATTATTAGAAAATTGTGTATTACTGTATCTCTGTGTTTATGGTTGCATCTCTGATATATTTATGTTATATTATTGGATAAGTGAGATATCTATGTACATTTCTTTATTATATCTCCGCTCTCATTTCGTGCTGAAAATAATCCAGATCATGAACAATAATTTCTATTGAATAAATAAAATAGGTTGAAACTGTAAAACTGCAGAACTGAAAGCAACTTGCTTGAATGGTGGTAGTTATCTCTGAGAAGAGATGTGTCTGATACATGCATCCGTCTAAGTAGAATGATTACAATGAGGCTCTAGAGGAATTTTTAACATTACTAATGAATGCCAAAACCCTAGACATAAAAAAACTTAACCCTAGGAGATGAAACGCCAAAAGTTATGTGGGCCCCGATGGGTAAGTTGGTACCTCAACTTCCTAAGGTCTTAAATTTTGCATATGACCTCCATTTTAGGCGTGTGATAGCCCGTTTGAAAGGTATTTTCAAGAACTACGCATTATGTTATCAAAATCTGACTCTGTCTACAATTTCACTGTGGCAAGCCAAAACAACATTGTTTATGGCCCCAAAATGGCCTTGGAAGTACAAAAAGATGTACTGACATGAAAAATTCCAAAATAAGCCAATTGGATTAGGTGGGAGGCCACCAATCTCCACCTGGAAGCTATGTAGGGATTTATACAACCCCAAAAGTGGAGAACCCACAATTACAAAGAATTACAGAAGAACATGTTGAACTAAAAAATGTCAAAAGGAGCCAGTTGGAATAGGTGGGTGGCCACCAATATCCACCTGGATCAGATAGCCTTGGACAAGGCTTGCAAAAAATCAGCTCATACAACGTTGCAAAAAATTAATCACAAATTTAAGCATCATGGCACATGTACTTATGCTCCCATAGATCCTTGCAATACACAACAACTAGAGGTTGTTTAGGTGTACAAGACTACCCTATGTCCACAAATGAATTTAAAGCACATACGACATCTAATAAACATGACGACATGTAAAATTCTAGAGGATTGGTAGATGGTCAGGCTTAGCCTTCCTGATGGATTCAATCAATGTATAATATAGAATGGATACCCAATTGAAAATAGTGCCCTTTTCTATGATTTCATAAATCATTGGAACCCATGACACTTCTCTCCATACAATCGACTTACCAACTAAGTAGTGAACATGTAAGTACCTTTTAAAGTAATGGTTGGAAATGATTTGGTATCCCTATATTTGAATGTCCTTCCATCATCATATTGGCTTGTTAGGGTATCATAATAGTGATATGTGTGAGTGAATTATTGCATTCATTCATTTGTCAAGTATGCTTCAACCTTTGCAAAATTCTAGTATGCTTCTAAATTGTTAGGAAAGAAAGATTCTATGCACTTCTCTACTCATTATATATTTATCTTTGGCCTACATTAGTGTGATCGACTAACCATTTGATAATTTATATGCAGGGCACTACTCACAGTCTTGCAATATCATTATGAATATAAGACCTTCCCAAACTATCTACCCCATCAATATCTTCATGTTGTCTTTCATTTGGCTCTTAGGTAGCGGGCAATGCTACCCCATATTTAATCAATAGGAACAACTCTCCATAATCGTGTGCATTGTCAACTCCATTCTAATGGAAGGTGTCTACTTGAATGGGAATTTTGAAATCCTTTGCCACTATTTCCATGGACTATTGTTTTTCTTTAGTTAGTTTATTTTTCTTCGCTAGTTACTCCTCTACAAACTACTATTTTACAATTTTCTTCCTCCTACCTTGTCCTTTGGGATCCATATACATATTAAGCCTACATTTTCACCTATTTGGAACAACATGGCATGTTAGATTCCTTATATGAAGTATTAAAACAATCCTCAAGTCCAAGCTTCAATTTCATGATTTAAAGTCGAATTATCCTTTCAAAAAAATAGGAGGCCTACCCTTATTTGAGCAACGTCATGTTTGGACTTTCAATAACCTTATCTACCCTTTGGAATTTGAATGGTTGTTCGAAATGGTGCAATTATCAAGACAATGAAGGATTGATTAACATATGAAAGTATCATCTTTAGCTTCAAGTTGGATTACAACTATCCAATGAAATCTCATTTTAAGGGATTAAGATAAATCCTACATGCATTTAGAATCTCAGGCATTCCTACATTTGGAAGACAGATAGAAGGATTTCCAAGAGTATTCTTTTATAGACCAACATTTGAACATTACATCATAAAATTGATGGCTAAGGTCAATGGAAGGGGGCCTAAGCTCTAACAAAGAATAATCAATCCAAAAATACTTTTGATATGCAAGGCTTATTTGACAATTGAAAAATAACATGGTGAATGTCGAAAGCTTTCAATTTAACTATAAATAATGTCTTTAGATCAACAACTAACACATGTAGATCCTTAATCTAAAAATAACAGTTGAATGAGCTATAAAAATAAAGGAACTTGAATTGAGTACCTAGATGTGTAGCTAGAAAATAGGATGAAAGTTTGGTGAGCATCCCCTAGTGCTTCAAATGTTACAAGGAACAGTGAATGAATCTCAACAATTGTTGGAACTTGACCTTATTAGAAATGAATACTTCAAATACAACTTTTGGATTATGTGAATATCATACATGCAAAAACTTCTATTTTATTTGAAGTCTAAACACCGAGATACCAATATTAATGTGAATATTTTGAAACGATAATCATTCAATGCAACCACAATGTTAACAATACCAAGGTGAAGGGATAATCATCAATGCACACATTCAAATGTCCCTTCAAAAGGAAGAGTGATCATTTATGCCTTATTCAATCCCTAAAAATAATGACTGATTCAAAAAATGAGGGAATTGAATATGACAAAAAAGGAATGACTTTTGAAGGGTAAATGGAAGTGGCTTGATTAGAAAATCAAGCCCAATTGAGGCATCGGGGGAGAAAAATATTGGTTTGAATTATAGGACAAGGTGCCCCAATTGTAAAATTGGGGTTGATCCAAAAATTGGGCCCAAAAATTCTTTCAAACACAAAGTTGAAAAAGTCGCAATTGAGAGGTCAAGCCCAATTGGAAAATCAAGCATGACTTAGAGATAGATAAGAAAAAGAGTTTGATCCAAAGATCATGCATGATTGGGAAATCAAGTTAAATATCACCATTCAAATGCAGCCGACTACACAAAGGAGCCCAATTGGAAAATCAAGAGGGGACTTGCTTCAAGAGATTGAAAGGAAGGATTGGTTAGGAAATTGGGTGCAAATGACTGATTAGAAAGAACTTTCAATTGAAGGATGAGAAAAGAGGTATGATTCAAAGATTTGTCTTAATCGAAAAATCAGAGGGAAACATGAAA
>SNQJ01S0144639.1:0-19952 GCA_010110895.2 Picea sitchensis
CGACCACCCCTAGCACCTTCTAGAATTGATGAGTTTCGAGGAAATCAATGTTGGGTGAGTTGTTTCTCTCATGACATGAGATTTGGAACTCATAATACACTCATATTTCATTGAGTTCTAGAGATATATAATCATCCCCTATCCTCCTCCATCGATCTATATAAAGAAGGCATTCCAAGAGAGAAGGGGAGGAATAATCCATTATAGAATTATGTTGTAGAAATTTCAGAGGAACTCTTCTATAGATTTGGTCTTCATATCAAATCAAACTTTATTGTGTGAGGGCTAAGGAGGAGATGGAGCAAGGGAGAAGGATAATCTTAATAAATACTCAAGATAAATCATTGATTAATGTACATTTTTTTCATAGATTAACATATATTTTGATGCTTTTCCCCTTCTAATGCTAGTGTATTAAGTTGCAAATGTTAAAAATGTTATTTCCTTGAGTGTATAGGAATGTGAAATTCCTAATGCTTGAAGAGGTTTGAATTTGGTATTTGTTGTATCATTGTGTGTATGAAGTAGGGTTTAAGGAGTTGAAACTAGATCTATAGAGTTGCATCAACCAAGAATATACGAGGACATACACTGGTAATCTGGTATGACATTTTATCTCCTAGCATAAAATAGGAACAAATCTAATAGATCTAGGGAAAACTATGTTGTTGTCTATCTTGCAGTCTAACTTAGATCATGGGAATATTTGAGGGAGTGCTCACCAATTCACAGGGGGGGATTTCTCTACAACAACCATCCAACAACTATTTTCCTTAATCAACATCTTATTAAGTTGCTTAAATGGCATTTTTAAAACACAATTTTATTTTTTATTTTTTTGGTAAGTAGAAAAACTTATAGATAATTGCTTCTTTAAAAAAATTCTTTAAAGATATTTGTACTGCTAGTAGAAATATTTACAATCTTATTCATGCTTTTCAACTCCAATATTGAATATTTGACACTTACAAGCTCAAATTTAGGGTCAAAGATTTGTCTCTTACTCTTTATTTGAGTTTAATAACTACTTATAAATTTTTATCTTAGTCTAAATAACTATTTATCTGAGTCAAGTAGGTAAATAACATAAGACATCCTCTCTCTCAATTAATTTGCTAAGCATATTATGCAAACATGGTTACCTACTTGATGAGAACTCTACACCCAAAACCATTTAATTTGGTCAAAAATTGTTGAAATTTGTTCCCAAATCAAAAAGTTTTATTTTTTCATGCTAGTTTTTATAACTTTTTTAGTGTTGATGTATACATGATTTTGCATGGCGTTTTATAAAAGGTTTTTTTTTGATAATTTTTTGAACAACAAAATCAGTATTACCACTTTTTTTCTAGGGCCTATTTTAAAAACATTTTTAGTGTTGTAGTAATGACATTTCATTTTTATTTTCTTTTTTATAGGTGACATGACAGGGCATCAAGAGATAAAAAAAGAGAAGCTATCATCGATTTGGTCTGAGGAGACCATTTTGCTACTAGTAATTTCGGCCCATATAGGCCAATTGTTTGTAAGAAAGGATCCAAAAATAGATTTTGAGAAGCTATTCAACGATCATTCAAAGAGAAGGGCATATTTACAATCATTACAATATCAAAAAATAAATAGAGTTTTAGGAGTGCCGTATTAATAAGATTTGGAGCCCAAGTTTGTGAAAATATTCCTGAACAAGGTCCATGTTTTTTTCAAATATTTGCAAGGTTCCTTGAGCCATTTCCACTCCAGATTTTGAGAGAATGATTTCATCTTAGTTTTTCTTCCTATATACATGAGAATAATCAATGTGAGAGGAAGAACTTGAAAGCCTCATAATCTTAGTGTATAAAGGGCTGTGCAAAGTGTTTTTTTTTGGTCATCCAATTCATAACAAGTTGTGAGTCCCCATATATATGTAGGTGGGTAATGCATTTTAATTTTTCCAAAATAAGTGTAAGTTTAAGGGCCATGAGTTCATTGTAATTGTTTGTAGCTGATCCCAACCCGACTACAAAGGAGAAAGATGTGGAATCAGACATGAAAATAATGCCTCCAACTCCTTCAATTATGGGATTTCCTTGAGCTATACTGTTGAAAAAAACCCAAGGATGATACTTTTGAATGGGTCTATCAAGGAAAGTTGTGCTTGGGGGAGGGGTAGGGGATTGGGGAAAGGAGGAAATAATAACTAGAATTTGGGTGACACCGTGGGATGGAGGGAGAATGTAGTCATAAAAATGGGAGTGATTTCAGGAAATCCATATAACCCAAGTGGCTATGAGAGGGAGGGATTTACATTCTGAAAATGTTGGGGATGAAATCCAATTCCTTAGGGCTACTTCAATATTGTCTCCTGTTAGTGTGCAAGCTTGTCCAAGGGTGATCCTGAGTTCAATCCAAACCTCCTTCGAGAAGGGGCATTATAGGAAAATGTGTTGATTAGATTCATTATCTAATTTACAAAGGATGCAACGACCAGGGAGAATAAAGTTCCTCCTCTGTAGGCAATCCCATGTGGGGGATTTTTTGTGAAGGAGGAGCCACATGAAAAGTTTTGTTTTTTCTGGAAATTTGAGCTTCCATAAGGGTTTACCCCACCAGGGGGGATCTCCCCATGTTCTAGATTTAGATCCTTGTATCCTCACATTGGATTGTATACTATGGTCAAATTTAGGGACTAGATCAATTGGTATTCTTGATCAAATAGATGGAAGAAGGATCTTTGCAGAGACTCAATGTGTATTTCCCATTGTTGTACAAATTCACCTGCCAAACACAAGTCTCAACCATCCATCCATTTTCTGACCCAAATATGTTTTAAATAAAAAAAATACCTGATTGTTCAACGCAAGAATGAGATGGTTGTTTTTGTAGCTGATCTAGGGATCCTTTCCAATGAGTAGGTTTTGACCATTCCAAACTTCCCAAACAAGAAAATTCTCGATAAAGGGAAAATCCTTCTACACAACTTTCCAGACGATAGATCCATTTTGAAAACTTTTGATTGGGTTTCTGATCCAATCTGTCAGGATCTCTCTTGGGAATTATTTTACCTAAAGTAATCGGGGCTAAAGACCATTTCCTTTTCCTTGGATTAGTATCCACACATTTTTTACTGCTAATGCGTGTGAAAACAGGTGGATGTTTGCAAGGCCCCAACCCCCCAATTCCTTTGAGGTGGAAATATTTTTCCGTGGGGAAAGTACAATTTATTTTTGCTTCTTCGATCTCTACCAGAGGAATCTATAAGATATTTGATGATTTTTTTTGAGGATACCTTTGGGAACCCAAGTGAGCGTGACCGAATATATAGAGATTGATTTTAGAATTGATTTTAGGAGATCCAATCTTCCAGCTATGGAAAGCCATCTATTTCACCATGGATTTATTTTTGTCTCGATCTTTGCCACCAGCTAGAGCCAATCTCTTTTGACATATCCATTTGATTTCAGATGAAATCCCGAGTATTTCAATCCCATGTTTTAGCTGAAGGGGGAAATGCCAAGGATATGAGCAACCTGTAGATGATGTTCATCTAGAATTCCCTAGATGAAGGAATAATATTTCTCCCCATTTATTTTCATCCTAGTTGCATTAAAAAAATATCAAGAAGAGATTTAATATGTAGTAAAAATTGCATACTTCCTTGACATAAAATGAGAATATCACCTACAAAGAGAAGGTGAGTAAGAGAGAAATGAGGACTTATCGATATGCCTTTGAGATTTCCCGATTCCACTACCTTGTGGATTAATATTTTGAGCCCTTCAACTACTAGAAGGAAGATAAGGAGAGATAGAGGACAACAATGTTAGATTCCTCTTTCAGGTTTGAAGAAGGGAGAGGCTAAGCCAATGATGAGAATGGAGAAAAAAGAAGTGATGATGAAACTCATTATCTAGGAGACAAAAGATTTTTTTAAACCCATTTGTATGAGAATGATTTTGATGTATAGCCAAATAACCCTATCAAAATATTTTGAGAGGTCAACCTTGAGCGTGAACACTTTTTTCTTGACTATATGGATAGAGTGAAACCCCTTCTAGGAGAGCCCACTGGATTCATGTATTTGGCGTCCTTTTAGAATTCTGAATTGTTCTTGGGAGATATGGTATGATAGGAAATCCAACAACCTTTGAGCAATGAGCTTTGAAATAATTTTGTATATGATGTTGTAGAGAGAGATTGGTCGAAATTGATTGAAGGATCTAGGATTGTTTGCCTTAGGGATCAAATAAATGAAATATGCATTGAAGGTAGGAATAATTTGTCATGTAGACCTTGAATATTAAACCACACCTAGAAGATCCTGCTCGATGAAATCAAAGAATTTAAGATAAAATTCAGTTGGCAGGCCATATGCCTCGAGGATTTTATCTTTTTGAAATATTTGGAGGGTTGCGAGGAGTTCCACAATAGATATTTCAGCCATTAGTTGATAATTTCCTTCTTGGTCAATGAAGTTTGGAAAGAGACAAGAGACTTGGAGAATAACGTCAATTGAGGCGTGATTCTCTTCTTTGAATAGGGTTTTAAAGTGTTGAGTCCTAGTTGCCACAATGTCTTGAAAGGAGGTTGTTGGGGGTGCATTTTGTCTGCATATGGACCATATTGTGTTAATATATTTCCTTTGGTTGGAAAATTTGTGAAATAACTTTGTGTTTTCATCCCCATACTGGAGGCTCTACTTTTGAGTCTCCATTCTTTCTCCCCATCGAGGAGAATTTTCCTATGATCTTGCTCAAGTTGTTAAAGTTACTTCGTTTGATTAGTTGAAATTTGAGAAGCTATTTCAGATTTGTGCTAGGCCTGAATTTTCCTTTCCAACTCAATTAGGGATTTCAAATATTTCCTTTGTTTTTATTTCCCTTAAGACCAAACAATCTTTTTTTACCATTTTTATATTTTCTAGGAACCGTAGAGAGGAAGATTTAGGCCAAGTTGAGTTGTAAGGGATCCATGATTCCTTTAGAAGGGATATAAAGGAGGGGTCCTCGAGCCATGAATAATTCGATTTAAATGAGGTATGAGGTTTAGGTGAAGAGGGAGCTAGTTCGAAAAGAATGGGGCTATGGTCTGAATCTCCCTTTGAGGAAACCCATTGGCGGAGCCTGAGGTTTGTGTCAAGAAGGGTTTCCAAGATAAGGAAATGATCCATTATTTTGTAAATGTGAGACTCACTTGATCTCATATTCCTCCAGGTAGGAGAGATATTAAGGGGTAGAATGTACATAAATCTATCCTACTCTAATGATGGGAAAATGAATTTTGCGATGCCATCCAACTGAGCTGAAGGCCCCCATATTTCACTATCTCCGGGTGTGAAATTGAGATCTCCACCGATTATTGAATGACATAATTTTAGGAGGGGAAGTTGTATAGTATTTTCCCAAAACCATTCTCAGTTACCTAAGTATGGACTATAAATATTCAAAATATGCAACTCCAAGTCTATATCTGAGGAGAATAAATTCACCCCGAACATTGAACTTTGGGCCCAGGTGTTAACAAGACAAAGGGAAAATTTCTTCCAACCAATGATAATACCTTTGGATTTCCTAGAAGCATCCATTGCTATAAATTCCCATCTTGGGAGCAAGGAGGAATGTGAACTAATGAATTTCTCCCCTTCCATCATAGATTCCTGAAGTAAAATTACAGAGGGATAGTTTAGGTCCACTAGCTGCTTTATGGACATTTTTTTTGAAGGATTGGACAAGCCCCTGCAGTTTAGTGAGATAATTATAACTGCAAGGGAGCCACAAGGGAAATTTATCTAAGGGCCCCAAGGAGAGGTTTTTGTTTTCTAGAGTGTACCTCTGAATTTGCTTGTTTTTGAGATAGTGAGAAATAATTTCCTTCTTGTTTGAGAGGGTTTTTTCTCTATGTCTGTGTGTTGACCAAGAACTTCTTCCACCCCCAACATAAGGGAGGAGTTAAATTTTTTTTGGGATCACAGGTTGTATTTGTAGGATCTAGGGAGAAGGGAGAGGAGGTTGGGATCGGTTGGTGGGGAGGAGAGGGAGGATGGGAGGGGGGTTTTTTCGCAGAGGAGGGGTTTGCAGGGAAGGAAGGATGGGAATGAGGGAGTGTTAGGGTCCTAACTCGCACATAGGTAGAACAATATATTCATATGTAATAAAGGTCAATATTAATAAGGCCTTGCAATAAAATAGAATAAGTCGAATGTAAGAAGACCTAATAGAAGCTTCTTCTTCTAGAATGATCTTCCTCTAGATGCTTCTTTTGATAGAAATATTTAGTATAAATAGGAGTCGAGGGTATGAGAACCCTAGTTTGGATATTATTGTAATAGAGCTCTGCTCGACTGGAGGTTGCCCCCTCGAAGAGGCCCGTGAACATTGCTCTNTCTTCCTCTAGATGCTTCTTTTGATAGAAATATTTAGTATAAATAGGAGTCGAGGGTATGAGAACCCTAGTTTGGATATTATTGTAATAGAGCTCTGCTCGACTGGAGGTTGCCCCCTCGAAGAGGCCCGTGAACATTGCTCTTAGAATCAAAGTGATATTTCTGTTGTTATTCTTATATCATTTCAGTGTTATTGTGGTGATTGCTCTGGTTATATTGCTGTTATTCTGTCGTTTCTATCATTTTATTTCTGTTTTGCATAATTTTTATATATGGTATATTACAAGTGGTATCAGATCACTTTCCTTGGCAGAAATTGTGTCTAATTTTTTTTCCAGGGTAGAGACGTATTCCGACGTATTTAAGCCACAAAGATCTATCATTATGTGCATAAATCCACGGTTGAGGGATACATACACACAGGAAATACAAGTGGTACTTAAGAGCACATCTGTTTTCCACCCTTGTAACCCCTGTTGGTACCCCTTCGAGTGGTAGCGCATCAGACAACACTTGTGTACGGATCAACCTAGATTACCTGAAGCCCTCTTTAGATAAACCAATTGGTTGCCTGACTGCTATAGTTCCACCGAAAACAACACTCGGGAAGATACTGTCTAGTACCTGGGTACTCGGGTAGTACGGCTAAGGATACAGTCTATCCTCCTTAGTTAGTGCCTTGAGATATTGGGCCGAGTACTACTGTTGGACCTCGCACACATATCAGAGAGCTATAGCACAGGGAAAACCCTTGTCTATAGAACCCTTGAATACCTAACCCTTGGGGACAGAAACATAAACAAATTAAAATAGACAAGATCTATTGCCGCACAACTGTGTTCGGGTTGCCAATTTACTACACATTTCTTCCTAGTTAAGAATTTGGGCATTTCATCATTGCAGTATTCTTCAGACTGGAGTATAACTCCATAGGTGTTAAAAATAAAAAATAAAAAAATAAATAAAAAGTCTGGAATTTGTTTTACCATTATTTGAGACCTATTCCATTGGATTCATCTCTTTGCCCTTATCACATTCATACATATCATTTTTCAGAATTTTTTTTGACCCCACCTGCCCCTTTGGGTTCCCTCGTCATCATGGCCTATACCTGTAGCCAAGACTTGGAAGCTTTCTTCAATACCTTGCAATCTAATCTCACCGAGACCCAACAAGAAGTGAAACAACTCAGTGCCAATGTTCCCGCCATCAATACAACCATGTAGTCCTCAATGGAGGAAATCAAACAAGACGTGACCACCCAACTTGAATCTATCTTTTCGACGCTCTGCACCAAGCTGAATATCCCTACATATAACCCTTCCTCTGACCCACCTCCACATACTAAAGCTGAAAATTCCTCTCATTCCCATAACTTTCAGCACCATCACTTTCAACGTGACCTACGCCTTTCGCGGGTGGATGTGACCAAATTTGATGGCTCAGATCCCACTGGTTGGCTAACCCAAATGGAACATTATTTATCTTTATACGACATTACAGATGACTTGGCCAAACTCCGGTATGGTGTTCTCCATCTAGATCAAGAACGTTGGCAATGGTGGAAATGGAGAAAAAATTCCTGTCAAGGGTATATTGCTTGGACAGACTTTGTGGCTGAGCTTTATGAACGCTTTGACACTGACACCAACCATTTGGGCCATTTGACAAAGTTGAAACAATCATGAACAGTAGAAGACTTTATAGCTACCTTTGAGCGCTTGGATTTTCGGACATAGGGCATGTTTGATGCCTTTTTCTGAGAGTGTTTTATTAGTGGCCTCAAGGATGAGATTTGAGCCCATGTCCTCATGGCTCTCCCTCAAAGTTGGGTGGAGGATACTAAAAGAGCTAAAGAAGCAAAAAAGGTTGTATCTTCTCAAAACCGAAAACCCTCCTTTATCCCTCGCACTAAACCAGTAAATCCCACTACTCCCTCCGCTCCACTAAATATCCAAAAAATGACTAGGGCTGAAATGGATGAACGCCAACTCAAAGGCCTTTGTTATAATTGTGATGACAAATATTTTCCGGGCCACAAGTGTAAGGAACAAAATCTTTTTATGGACATCTCAGAGGATATTTCGGAAGAGGACGTTGAAACTCCCCTTGTGTCTGAGTCACCTGAAACCACTGACATAGCCCCTCCCTCAGACCCTCCTGAAGTAGAACTGGTCATTTCCCTCAATGCTCTCACTGGCTTCTCTGCTCCCCAAACCCTCAAGCTAATCAGTTACATCAAGCATAGGAAGGTCATCATTTTGGTTGATAATGGAAGCACCCATAATTTTATTCATCGCCGCATTGCCCAAGAAACTCATTGCTACATCCATGCCGTCAATAATTTCCAAATCGTGATTGCCAATGGTGGATCCATGAAATGTGGAGGACGTTGTGAAAATGTGCGTCTCCAAATTTGTGACTACCACCTGAAATCTCATATGTTTGCTATCGACATGGGTGGTTGTGACATTGTGTTGGGTGCAGACTAGCTAAGGACTTTGAGTCCCATTCTCATGTATTTTAAGGAATTAACCATGCAATTCGACCAGGAGGGCCACCAATATAAGTTCCAAGGCATCACCGTTGGTTCACCTGAGATCATTAGTTACCATCTCATGAAAAAGCTGCTCAAAAACGGTCATTCTGGTGTTATTGCCCAACTCCATGCAATACCTCCAAACCCTCCTTTCTAAACATCAAGTGGTCTTTTCCACTCCCTAGGGAATCCCTGCTTACCGTGGTGTTCATGATCATTCCATTCCCCTTGTACCCTAAATCCTTCCTCCCAATATCCGTCCGTATCGCCACCCCTTTTCCCAAAAAAATGAAATTGAGAAAATGGTCCAGGAACTCCTTAATGCATGCATTATCCACCCTAGTACGAGCCCCTACTCTTCTCCTGTGGTCATGGTCCTGAAGAAATAAGTTTCTTGGCGAATATGTCCTGACTTCCGTGCCCTCAACAAACTTACCATTAAAGACAAATTTCCCATTCCTATCATTGATGCCCTCTTGGATGAGTTGAGTGGCGCCCAATTCTTTACTAAACTTGATCTTCGTTCGGGCTACCACCAGATACGTATGAAAGAGGCAGACATTCCCAAGACTGCCTTTAGAACTCACGATGGCCACTATGAGTTTTTGGTCATGCCCTTTGGCTTGTGTAATGCCCCCTCCACCTTCCAAATCCTCATGAATCATGTCTTCCGTCCTTTTCTCCATCATTTTGTCTTAGTTTTCTTTGATGATATCCTCATCTATAGCAAAACCTGGAGAGACCATCTTGCTCATGTGGATCAAGTTCTCCATCTACTCTCTTAGCACCAACTTTTCCTGAAACAGTCTAAATGTGCTTTTGGCACCTCAGAAGTTGAGTACTTGGGTCATCTGGTTGGCAAGGACGACGTCAGGGTGGATCCTAAAAAGATTGAAGCTATGCAAGACTGGCCTCACCCAAAGACTCTCAAAATATTGCGTGGATTTCTGGGCTTAACAAGTTATTATCACAAGTTTGTTATGAATTATGGAAAGATTGCAACATCTCTCACTGCACTCCTAAAAAAAAAATCTTTCACTTGGACTCCAGCAGCTACTCAAGATTTTCAAACCTTGAAGATGGCCTTGTGCACCACTCCAGTCCTGGACCTTCCTGATTTCACAAAGACCTTTGTCTTGGAATGTGATGCTTTAGGGAAAGGAATTGGTGCTATCCTTATGTAAGAGGGTCGGCCTTTGGACTTTACCAACAAGCAACTGTCTAAAATAAATCTGGGCAAATCAATCTATGAAAAGGAAATGTTGGCTATTCTACATGTCGTTGATTTGTGGCGCCCTTATCTATTGGGGCAAATCTTCCAAATTAAGATAGACCATCAAAGCCTCAAGTATTTTCTGGAACAATGCATTTCCTCTCCGGAGCAACAAAAATGGGTGACCAAGATATTTGGATATGATTATGAGATTATTTACAAGAAAGGCAAAGACAATGTGGTTGCGGATGCACTTTCTAGAAAATATGAATATGAAGGATCCATTTTTTCTCTTTCCTTCATTGTACTAGATTGGCTCCAAGTCGTTCGCCAGGAATGGCTACAAGATCCCAAAAGTTTGCATCTAATCCAACAATTGCAGTCCAATGCTCCAGCTTCCCCAGGGTACTCTTGGCTCCATGATGATCTTCGATACAAAGGCCATTTATATTTAAGTAAACAATCAAAACTTAAATCCATGGTACTTTATGAGCTTCATGCTACACCCACAACGGGGAAGTCCGGGTTCACCAAAACCTATGACAGGGTCAAACGTTCTTTTTTTTGGGATGGTATGAAACAAGACATTTGTAATTTTGTCGCTAAATGTGATGTGTGTCAACGCAATAAGGGAGAAATAGTAAAATCTCCGGGCACATTACAACTGCTTCCGATTCCACCTACTATTTGGAGGGATATCTCTATGGATTTTATTACATGCTTACCCAAATCGGGAAATAAACCAGTCATCATGGTGGTTGATGATCGCCTTTCCAAGTATGCTCATTTATTCCCTCTTCAACACCCATTTACAACATCCACGGTGGCTCAAATTTTCGTGGATCATGTCTTCAAGCTTCATGGCATGCCGCATTCTATTTTTTCTAATCGCGACCCAACTTTCACCAATAATTTTTGGCAAGAAATTTTCAAGCTACAAGGCACCCAATTGCATCTCAACACAACTTATCATCCCCAAACTGATGGTCAAACAGAACTTGTCAACAAGTGTTTGGAAACATATTTGAGGTGTTTTTCCTCGAAAAAGAAAAATCATTGGGCTCAATGGTTACCCCTAGCTGAATGGTGGTACAACACTTCATACCATACAACTACACACATGACTCCTTTTGAAGTGGTATATGGAAAAAGTCCACCTTCAGTTCTCTCATACTTACCTGGTGTCTCGAAGGTCTAGGCGGTTGACCAAACACTTACAGTTCGAGAGGCTATTCTCCATACCCTCAAAGAGAATTTGGTCATGGCACAAAATTGCATGAAGCAACAAGTAGATAAAGGTCGCTCTAAACGTCAATTGCAAAAGGGGATCAGGTGTTTCTTCGACTGCAACCTTACAAGAAAAATTCCCTCAAGGCCGAGCATTGTCAGAAGCTAGCACCCAAATTTTATGGTCCTTATACCGTTCTCAAGCATGTGGGACATGTGTCCTATTAGTTAGCTTTTCCCAGTCATTCAAAGCTACATCCTGTTTTTCATGTTTCATGCTTAAAGAACGTGATTGGAACTAAGTTCCAAATTCAAACCAACCTTCCTGAGTTAGCCGAAGAAGGATCCATTTGGCTACAACCACAAGCAGTTTTGGACTTGCGTGAGCGTCACTTGCGTCAGAGAACTATCAAGGAAGTGTTATTCCAGTGGAAAGATACAACTCCAACAGATGCCACTTGGGAACCAACTATCATTCTGTAGCAATTTCCACATCTCAAGCCTTGAGGACAACACTGTTTTTAAGGGGGAGGACATGCTAGGGTCCTAACTCGCACATAGGTAGAAAAATATATTTAGATGTAATAAAGGTCAATATTAATAAGGCCTTGTAATAAAATAGAATAAGTGGAATGTAAGAAGACCTAATAGAAGCTTCCACTTCTAGAAGGATCTTCCTCTAGATGCTTCTTTTGATAGACATATTTAGTATAAATAAGAGTCGAGGGTGTGAGAACCCTAGCTTGGATATTATTGTATTAGAGCTCTACTCGACTGGAGGTTGCCCCCTCGAATAGGCCCGTGAACATTGCTCTCAGGATCAAAGTGCTATTTCTGTTGTTATTCTTATATCATTTCAGTGTTATTGTGGTGATTTTTCTGGTTATATTGCTGTTATTATGTCATTTCTATCATTTTATTTATGTTCTGCATACTTTTTATATTTGGTATATTACAGGGAGGGAGATAAAGGCTTGGAGATACCAGATAAGGAATAAATAAAATATGGGGATTGAAAAGTGGGATAGAGGGGAATTAGTGGGAGGGGAAGGGAAGCAACCTTGAGCGAATCGACAAAGTAAGAAAAGGAAAAAATTGAGAGTGTATTTGACTTACTTGAGGATATTCCCAATATTAATTCTAAAGGTAGAGATATATGGATTCTGTGATTATATCCATCCTTGAATTTTATCTTCTTGAATCTCTTGTGATGAAGGGGTGATCCGTTTTGTAGGAGTGGGAGTAGATTTTGAAGGACTGACTTGAGAATAAATGTTAGACTTTTTAACCCACATTTTTTGTCTCTATGTTTTGTCGCATTCCTTGAAGAGATTCCCGTAGTAGTGACATTTGGTTGTAAGTGCTACGTCCCAACTGAACTGAGATAGAATCAACTAGGCTGCTAGAGAGTTTGAGACCACCAATATTCACGCCATCCCCATGTAGCCTGAAGATTTGTAGGAGTTGTCTGCTTCATAGAAGAATCCCAAGGAGTTATTGATTTCCTTAAAGACTTCTTTAGACTAGAGGATGAGGGGGAGACCTATGAAGCATACCCAAAAAATAGTGATGGATAGTCTCTTGGTGCTGGCGTGAAAATCAACTGATCACGTTTTGAGAAACAAATCTTGCGATCCCCAAATCCACTGCAAGAGGAGTTTGTCTGCATCCATTGTTGTGCTAGTAATCCATGTGAGCTATCCCTTAGATATGGTTAGAAATTTTTGTTCAAATATCTGGATTTGAATAAAATGAGCCCAAGTCCAAGACTTCATAGTGTCTCTTGTCATTCTTCTGTTGACAAACTGACCTACTAGCGAGACACTCTCCATATGGGTGATTTCATTCAGTTGCACACCATCTCCCAAGCCAAGGATTACTTCCTCCACCTTTCCCTTAACACATTTTTTACTTACCTCTATGTCAATCATCGATCTAGAGATTGGATTTTCATATGAGAGAGACGAGGAAGGGGCTTCCACACATCCACTCATTATTCCTATGTCTAAGAAACGTCCAATGAAACCTTTGTCTATGTGTTTATGAAATCTTCTTTCAAGAGAAAGTATATCCGACCACACTGAAGGAAAAAGGCTAGGGGGGATGATGAAATCATCATGGGAGGAAAGTGGAGGATGAGATCGGGGGAAAGGGGGGGTACAAGAAGGGGAGGGAACTAGACCCGAGGAGGTTTGGATGGGACATGGGTCTGCAGAGGGAAAAGGGAGGCTGGCGACAGATGGATGTGGAACAAACATGAGGAGGAAAGTAGGTAGGAGAAGAAACAATACTAACCCATAACTGAAGTGATGGTGTCAGATATAGCGAGGAGAGAGGAAAGAGAACCCTGATCATCGACGATGACCATATTTGAGTTCCAACCAGTGGGTCGTCGAAAAAGTCGAGAATTTCCTCCTCCATTTGGTTGTGAGAGCCCTACCATGAGGTGGGATATGGGGGGAAAAGGGGAAAGAGGAGTGAGAGGGATGAACATACCTGTGCTGTGACCAGGGGGAAACTTATCCAGGAGAGGGTTGTGAAAACTAACCGCAGACCCATCCACTCGATTAAAAAATTAATTTAGCTCCCAATGAAGGTTTATATATATATATATATATATATACCTTGTCGAAGTCCATCAGACACTTCCCCTCATTCCAAGGATGGTATCCAGGGTGAACCATATTTTTCGGCGCTCAAAGCCAATACAACAATATACTCATTAAGAGCTCAACATGTCATTTTTGGGACTTGATATTGGGTGAAGAGGATAAAACTCCTTTTAATTGACTGAGATAGATCCAATTGACATTATATATATGTTCCTCTAATGATTAATATATTTATGATTTTCTAAATCCTTTTAAAGGAAGGGATGAGAAGTTGCTATAATATTGCCTTAATTTCCTTAATTCTAGAAAATTTAATTGAAAATGTACCTTGATGTTATAAAGTTAAAGGAGAAATTTCGTAAATTTTATCATTTTTTACAAACGAAGAAGATAATTGCCTTCAATTTAGTAAAATTTTGCAAAAATCTAGTGAAATTTTGTAAAATTTATTTCATGGAGAGAAGGGAGAGATGATAAGCATATATTCCCCTCTATAAGGGTGATTCCTAGCATCATCTCCAATTCTTCATACATTAAATTTCCTCAAATTGGGATAAATTTGAAAAAATTAATTTTTTTATTTTAAAAGAAACGTTCAAGCATGGAAGGATGGAGGATGATGCCCAACATATCCCCACAAACCAACATAATTGGCCCAAGCAAAATATAGTGCTAGCATAAAATTACTTTATGGGTAAAATCATGAAGATGGGTGTCTATTTTGCTTGTTTTATGAGAAAAAAAAACTATATTTTCACGAATTCTTCAACTTCTGGTATGCAATTGTATTTTTTTTATTTAGAATTTCACTTTACAGTAAAAACAAAACTTGCGAAAATTTTTGTTAGCTTTCCACTGTCTATTTTTCAATATTTTTTTATTGAGATTTAATATGTCGATTTGGCAATTGTTTCACAATATGTTCCTTAAAAATAAAAGGAATGATAATGGATTATTCCCTCCCCTCCGCCTCCCCCACCCCCCCAACAATGTATCTATTATTAAACTTTTGTTTTTGACAAACACAATATACTGCAACAATATACAAAGACTCTATTTTCTTATGACTATAATTTTGAATCCAATTAATGAATATTATAATTTCTAGATTTTTTTGAAGTTGACCAAGCTGAAAAAGTTGTAGATTTTAAACACATGTTTTCTTCGACCTTGTATCTATATTAATTTTTACTTAAAAGTAAAATCTAAAAATACTCTTTTGAAGAGAATAGTTTAAGGATTTTGAATATAATTTTTTCTAAATTTTCCATTGTGTATTTTTAGAGATACGACTATTTCATTTCACTGAATCATAATGTTACCTGAAAATATTATGCAGTGATTTTTTTACAAAATTAAATAAAATTACATAAAAATAATGAAAATGAAAACAAACTATATCCATTGAAAGTAGATTCAATTTCGCAAATGATGGTATCAATTTCAAAACTAAATTCTGAGCATTTGCAGGAGTCTGCAACCTACAAAGTTCAAGTAAGTTGGAGGGAATTCTCAGGTTCCAGCAAACAGTACCATTCACAGGTTTTTGGCTGAAAGAATCTTTCGACCGAAATATATTTTCTAATGAAATCTGTCAAAAATAAACGGTTTCCTCGTTTTTTGGCCGAAAAAATAATCTTTCCACCGAAAAAATAATCTTTTAGACGAAAGGTGGGTGAGAGGATTTCGTTGGTTGGAAAAAAATGAAGAGACATGTCGTTTCGTTTCACTTGGCACCAAATTTTATAAATACGTTTTCGGCCGAACCAATTTAACACAATTCACTCGCTCGTTTCATGGTTTTGTAGATATCTTAAGCAAAGGTTTGAATAATCTTTTTCGTTGTTTTGAACAATGTGGTTGATGTTTTTAATGCAATTTATTTTTTATTTTTTTGAAGTTCAAGTTTTTATTGGAATAAAAATTTATATATTGAAGGCTTTGTTGAACATTTTTTCAAGGTGAAAGCTTTGTTGAACATAAAATTCTTGATATTATTTTTTAATAATTTTTGTGACAATGAAGTTTTTCTGAGACTATTCTGAAATGCTGTTTTTTTTCTTAATTTTTTTACAGAGAACTATACTCATGGGAAACAAAAGTTTGTGCAAGAGAAAACTTGATCACACTCGAGACGAAATTCACCATAGAGAACAAAGGAAAGAGCATTATTGGAGAAAGAAACGAGAACGTGAAAATATTGAAGAAAGAAACGATGATGATGAAAATAGAGATTTTCAACAAGAAGAAGTCCAACCAGGTATGCACATGTACATATTGTCTATATTAAAAGTATAAAATTCAAATTCAAATTATTGTATAATATAATTGATTGTAATTCATATTTGATGTTTTTCAAAAAACATAAATAGATTTGTCTCATAATGTCGTTGAAGTTGTTGAAACTAAAATTGCAGCAGAAGTCGAATCACCTACAGGTATGTACATAAATTTAGATAATACAAGATGAACACTTGTATATAGTTTAGTGAATTTATGATCGGATTTTTTTTTTTTTAATATAAACTTTAAATTGAAATATGCAGGAGAATCTATCAACATTGATGATGAAATATTAAAAAATGTTGATACTGAAAAATTTGGGAAGAAATAATCTAAGAATTATATAATATATCGAATTAAGAATATGTATAATAATTTTTTCAAATATGAATCAGTAACAGTACAAGCTCAACTTTTAATTTGTCTAATAAAGTCAAGAAATTTAAAAGAATCTACATCATTATTGTTGATTAAGGTTGGTTGTCATTGATGTCAACCATTGAAGAAAGCCCCATAGCACAAAGGTTGGGTAATGGACCCAAGATTGTTTTATGTAAAGATGACTCATTATTGTATTGTCATGGTTGATAATAAGTAGAAATGGATGAACTCCAAAGTGGTCTCCTTATGGTGAAAGCTCTCACGGGAAGACGCTTTGTGGATTGAGTTATCCTCGAAGTATGGTTAGAGAAACCATGCTTATTTGTGGAATAATGAGATGAACTCCAATGATTTTTTCAGTGAAACTATCCTATATGGATATTTCTTGTCATTCCATTTCCGGTGGTATGTGGAACGTCACATAACTTATCACGGTTAGAGAGTTATGGTCATGAAAAGTTGGAGAACTCAGGGTTGGGTAATGGACTCAAGTTTGTTTGATGGATAACGGTACGAGTTTTGATATATTTTCAGGTATTACTATTCTATATGGATAGTACATGTCATTCCATTTCTGGTGGTATGTGGAACATCACATAACTCCTCACGGTTTGAGAGTTATGGCCTTACGAAGTTGGAGGACCCTCATATGTCATCTAGAAGCCCCAAAGGACCCTCATATGTCATCTAGAGCCCCAAAAGGTCAAAGTAGTCAAAGTGGTTTAAGATATTTTAAAAGGTAAATAATAAAGGAAGTGATGAATGTAATTATAATTCAAAGTGAATAAAAATAAATTACTTCAATAATAAATTTAATGGAGAAATTAGAAGTGGCTAACCCTAAAATAAGGAAAGTGGGCAAAGTGACCTAGAAGATGTTTTTAAAGAAGCTACTTGGAGAGTATAAATAAGAGGAAAGGATCTCTCATTTAAGAAACACTTGAGAATATTGAATACCTATAGGTTTCTGAGTTAACCAAAGGATATCTAAGCTGAATTTCTAAGGAAAGTAAAGAAAAGAAGGCCGAAATTCAAGGAAGGATAAATTCTTTTGATGATGCTTTCTATGGTATGTTTTTTTCCAGGTCATCTCACAATTTTCACAATAATTTTTTTTCTAGAATGATTCAGACCGTGAAATTGCTATGACATTGGGGAAACATATCCAAGTATATATAGTAACAAATTCATCTTGTGGGTCGTTGAATTTTTGGAGTTACACTCCGTGGAAAATAAGGTTTATGACTAGTCCTGAAACTAGTCAAAAACATGTGTTTCGGGTAAAAATGTCACAATTTATTCATAACGGATCCAAATTAAATAAGAACAAATGTGTTGGTTACATTAAAGTCTTTATTATTCTATCAGTTTCAGATCAATTCAACAAACATTCCATGCGGGGCATGCCCTACAAGGTCACTCTCTAGAATAAACCAAAATTTCGCAAGGTGTGCTATTTTTTCCATAGCTCATTTTCTGAGAGGTTCCAAGTAGTGACACCTGGAGGAATTGCATAAAACACATTGAATAACATTGTATATAAGTTTCAGATCTTTATTCATTACAAGTACAAAGTTATGATTATTTCAAGTTAGGGTTGTTGACTAATCCAAAACTAGTCTTGTGAGACTAAATAAACGTTTGATGAAAATGTTAGTCTCTTGTTATTAAAGTTAAGGAAGGTTTGCAGGTATGTGATCAGATACACCAGGTCTATTACAGAGTTACAAATCATATTTGGATGATGAAATTGTTGAGGGATTTTGGTTGAGGTAAAAGTTGGGTACATGCTTGAGACAAGTAGTTGATGAGTTGGCACATACATGAGGTGTATAGTTGATGATGCTGGTACATATTGATGAATCATAGTTGATGAGTACTTGAAAAATGATTGGTACATACTTGGTACATGGTTGGTTGCACTTGTTTATGGTACAGGTTAATTACAGATTGTTTGGTACAAGTTAGTGCATGGTTGATGCACTTGTTTATGGTACAGGTTGATTACAGGTTGAGGTACATGTTGATGCATGGTTTAGGTTTATTGGTACATGTTTACATCAGTATATCTCATAGTGATAGTGTGACAGTGGTTCGATCATTCTACTTTTACTTCAGGGCGGTTGGACGGGGCAAGGACATGTGGTTGTAGCCACCTTCTGGTTGTAGCCTCCTTCTTATTGTAGCCAGAGAATTGAGGAGTTGGAGCTTCCCTTAGGTTGTAGCCTGAGAAACTAGGGGGTTGGAGCCTCCTTCCAGTTGCAGCTGGAAAACAAAGGAATTTGTTGCTTCCAATGAATGTAATTCTTCAAGACATATAAGATAAAGCATTCTGTGGTTTTCTCCCGATCTGGGTTTCCACGTAAAACACTGGTGTACTATGTATGTGTGTGATTGTTCATTTATTATTTCTCATTATTGGATAATAATTCTACATTGATATAACACTTGGATTATTTGGAGAAAAATTATTATAATTATGGTATTATTGATTCACCCCCCCTCTTAGTAATCCTACAATTGGTTTCAGAGCAAGTTCCTTCATAAATTAGTTTAACCACTGAAAGGTAGATCATGGAGAGTACCAACTCAAATAAAAATGGAATACCACACTTTGATGGACATAAGTATGATTTTTGGAGCATAAGGATGAAGACATATATACAAGTACAAGGGTTTGAAATTTGGCAATCAATTGTAGATGGATACACAGTACCAACAGTTCCACCAACAAATGACAAAGCAATGAAACTTGGTTAGAATAATTCCAAAGCTACAAATTCACTTTTGAATGGTCTCAGTGAAACAATATTCACCAAAGTTTCACATTGTAAATCCACCAAAGAGATTTGGGACAAGCTTCGAAATATTTATGAAGGAGATACAAAAGTCAAAGAAGCAAAACTTCAAACTTGCAGAGGTCAGTTTGAACAACTAAAAATGAAGGAAGATGAGAATATTGCATCATACTTCTTAAGAGTTGGCGAAACAGTGAATGCAATCATAGGATTGGAAGAAGAAATTGAAGAATATGTAATTGTTCAAAAGGTACTAATATCTCTTCCTATGAGATTCAACCCTAAGATATCAACACTAGAAGAAAGATTAGATTTGAACTCAATAAGCATGGACAAACTGCATTGAATCTTCATAGCATATAAAATGAGAAATGAACAGGAAAATCCAGATGTAAAAGAAGCAGCCTTCAAAGCATCCAAAAGATCAAAGCAAAAGAAAAAAAAACAAGAAGAATATAACAACAACAACGACGTCTCGGAAGATGATGAAGAAGTGGCCAACTTCGTCAAAAGAATGAACAAGGGAACCAATGGTAGG
>SNQJ01S0144641.1:9463-24232 GCA_010110895.2 Picea sitchensis
ATATGTCCCATCTCCAACAACTCCTTTATCACCTTTTCTATCTCATCCTTAAAATTATTTGGGTTTCTGTATGGGGTGGTGATCATAGGCTTGGCCCCTTCTTCTAGCCTAATGGTGTGCTCAAAACCTATGTCAAGAGGTCTCCCTAGTGGTATCTCTCCAAGGACTCGGTCATGTTTTCTCAACAATGATCGGATGTCTACATGATACTGTTGTTTGTTGTCTAAAGGTTTATGAGTAGTAATCAAACACTCTTCTATACAAGCTACATATCCATGCCTGAAAATTCCCTCCATATTCTTAGATGAGACAATCCTAGGAGCACCATTGGACATGCCCCCCAAAACCACCTTCTACAATTCGTTGCTCTGAACTCCAACTCCATGGCTTGGTAATTGGTAGAATGTTTTCCCAAGGAGTAAATCCAATGAACACCTAAGACTACATTTTTGTCTACCAACTCAACTACGTAGAATTCATCTGTCAATGAATGAACCCTATGCATATAATTCATACTATACCCATCATCTACCACAACACTAAACCCCTCAAATTATTCTACAGTAATGCCTCTCTTGACCACCAAAGCCGAGTCAATGAAATTGTGGGTTGTCCAACCATCAACCAATACTATGACATATTGTCCTTGTAATAATCCATGGATCATGAAAGTGTGAAATTGAGGAACACCCGATAAAATGTAAATAGTACCACTTTTAGCCTCCACACATGGATTCTCATCATCCTTAACTTCCACACGCGATTGCTCGTCATTTGAGCTTCTATGCTCGCTGCCCTGAGGACATCCTACCTCCTCTTCCCTGTCACTATATGAAAGTACCTCTATATAATGCAGCTTACCCTTCCCATGCACCTATGACCCAATTCCCAAGGTTACTTGCAACTGAAACCTAACTTCTTCCTTCTTAACTCTTTTCGTGTCTCCTCATCCATTCTGTCTTTCCTGGACCATTCCTTCTAAAATGGAGTATTGTCTTTTCTTTTTCGAGGAGGGAAATATTTGGAAGGAAATTTTTTCTTGGGTACTGCATCCTCCATGTCACGTGTCCTGATGATATCATCCTAAAGAGAATTTGGTTTGAAGGACTTAACCCAACCACACAAGGGTTCATAAAGTCCCTCAATGAAAATTATAATCAACCTATGCTCTGATACATCTGTCACCATGACTGAAATCCTCTAGAACTTTGAAATATAAGCATATGGCGTCCCACTCTGCCTAAGTTGAGCCAACTCCCTGAAGTGCAAATATGGGTCCTTCTTGTCAAACCGATCCATGAGCCTTTGTGTGAAGTACAAATATGATATAATATTGGCATGCCCCATCGTGACTAGCCAATGGTACCACCACTCATGGGCCTCTCTGTCCAAATGAAAAGTTGCATACTTGATGGCCTTTATCTCCATCATGGGGTTGAGTTGGAAATATGTGTCCAACTTTTGAAACCATGATCTAGAAGTGAATTTTCTAGAGCCATCAAAATAGGGGATGGACAATTTCCCCACCTTCCACTAAAGCTCCCAACTATGTGGGACCCTATTGTAGTCCCTAGGCCTATTCCTGTACTTGATAGTACATAAATACTGCAAATATATGGATGCATGAAACTCATCTCCAAGAGTTTGATACTACCTCAAATAATCTATAAAATATTCCCCTTGTCCTTACTGCCCCTGATTCCCAGCTTGTTTTCCTTCCAAGAATTGAGGCATATGAGGTCTAGAAGTCACTCTACTAGTAGTCCCAATGTTATTCTATGTAGAGATATGAGTGTTTCTCCCTTCCTCATGGTTCCCAATGTTACCATGGATACCATTAGTCCTTCCTGGACCATTATTACCTGGATTTGTTTATTTCCCTTGATTATTATTTACCATCTGGGTGAGAAGCAGAACCATTTGTTGCTTCCCCCTTACCAGGTCATTCTGTACCCTTTCCAAGTCATTTATATTGCATAACGTTGTCATATCGTTCTTCATTTATGTCCCCTATACTTCCTTATGTTTCTGACTCTAACTTTGAATGAAATTTGTTACTAGCACCTCTTCATCTCCTGCATGTAATGTAGTACCCTTACCGATAGAACATCAAGCATGCATTCATAGGCTGGTAGGAATACCAGCTCTGATACCACTATAAAATCCACACCCTACAAATTTTACACTTCTTTGTGTTCTGTTGTTATGTTCGTGTGACTGTTGGTCTAGGTCTAGAATGATATTGTCCATGTCATAGTTCCCTATATGCGCATTGAGTCGAAACTCCCGATTCATTGTCTTCTTACGACACACCTGGTTAAATTCTCTACGTGAGACATATATCTCTTTATCTTGGGTGCAACGATCAATCATTCAATGCATCATGCTTAAATCAGATTCATCCTTCATTAATTATAAAAAACTTCTTAATAAATATTTCAAATTACTTACTTTTTCAACCTGCTTTTATGAAGGGTCATATACTAGAGGCATATCAAAAATCGTTGGTCTATCATACAAGGGTGGCATAGTCGAATTTGATGCTATCCAATATTCTCTAATTATTATTTTTCTTTCTTGTCGATAGGTCTCTTTATATTTTCTAGGATCAAATAATGACATTGATCCTGCTACTTTCCTCGACATTGGCTCTGCTACTAATTTCACGAAAAAATCCATTTGGAGTCTTCTTTCTAAATCTTTTCTAATTCTTGAAAGATGAAAAGACCATCGATTTTTCTTTCCTTGGACTCATAAAATATACACAAGGAAGGACCCATCTGGGACCAAACCCTTTCTTCTTTAGGTTCGTTAAATATGTGAAGATGGGAATCATCAAATATGATCTTATACCATGCATCTATTATCCTCCTCAAGATCGCTAAAAAACAAATAGGTACTCGCCTGTCTGGGTGGTGGGGAAGTTTTGAGAAGTGGGTCAAGTCTTTCATTTATGGAAGTTTGATGTCACCTTTGGACATGGAAATTGTTTGAATATTGTGTGTCATCATACTCTTTTGAATCCTTCAGAAGAGAACCATTGGTTTTTGTCTCATTCCATGCGTCGTCATAGTCTTTCGACTCCTTCGAAGAGATCCATTGGTTGTCGTCACATCATCATACTTGATATTCATGCTTTGTTGAGTCAATGTTGCCAAGTCATTCATTATGCCACCATATGTTCAAGGGAAGTCAACCTCTACATTTTCACCCCTGTGTCATCTCACCATCATTTGATCCATCACTATTCATCACTATCCTTATTTGTTTCATTTCGATGATGGGGGGTGCATCATGGCCCTCCTTCGACGAGTCTATTTCCATCGACACCAACACATTATATGGGAATTACACTTAGAAACCAATTAGTAACTTGGAGCCTGCATGCCTCAATGGTAGGTTCCATCGTTGCTGATAGTTGGTTTACATCATTGACCTCTGATCGATTGATTCCACGAGTGTTCAACTTCAGATCATCTATTCACATTGATTGGGATGTACTTAAAGTACCTTGTGAGTCATTGTCATCATTGGTGATTTCCCTCGCATTTTTTACTAGTATACATCATTGATCGGTAATCAAGTGGTTTCTACCATTTTCGACACCAAGACATCTATTCACATGGCTAGATTCGTACTATTTGGGATCAGGATTGAAGACCCAAGGGGGACTTTTCTACCTTACCTAGGATGCGATGGATATTATGAATTTATGATATATATGGTGACATAGATCCACGCTGTATTGGTAGATGGCTATGTTTTGTCATGTTGTAGCTGCACTGTGTATAGTCTCGTGACTACATTTTGATCGAGTCATGGAAATATGGATCCACATTGTAATTTTGGTGGTCATATCCTTATTCAATACTTTCATGGATCCGCAGTGTATTGGTCGGTGACCATGATTTGATTTATATTATTCTAAGTATGGGTATGCCTACCTCGGGGATGATATATGTATTTTGATGGATGTTTTCTTGTTTTTCCGATAGGTCTTCTAAATTTAGTCCCTTGATTCCACACTATTACAAAGTGTTTCAGCCATCGTTTTTCTCCTCTAATATCACACTTTGGGGGGCATCTGTTATACACCATTTTTTCACACTTTTCTAAGTGTTGTAAAGTGTCTCACTGAACTTTGGTAAGTTTTGTAAGTGGTGCACTTCACTTTTCTTAGTGACGTTAGTGTCACAAATGTGATAGTCCATTATGCTAAGTGTCATACCTTATTTGTTTCACTTTTCTGAAGTGTCACCACCTCAACACCATGCATGAATGATCCCTTACATCCCCTTGATCATCAAGAAGAATAAGACACCTTCAAACTCTGACGATTTGTCCTTTTTCACTCAGTCCTAGTTTCATTTTACCATGGACGCTCCCATTTTCACTCTGGCGAAGCAACAATCCCCTTGACACAGTGTTAGGGGAGTGAACAAGTCACTTTTTATGCCCTTATAGGGGAGTAACCATCTTGATAAGGTCAAAGTGCATGATTATAGGGGAATATTTCGAGAAGAATCCAGGATCTTCTTGGGTTGTTTTCTTGGTTTTGTCACCATATTAGTTCAAACTTGGCTTCTATGTTGTGATAGGAATAACCTTGTTATGAAGATAACTCATCCCTTACCAAGATCCATTATTTTCTCAACCAAGTCCCTAATTTATCCTAAGTGGTCGAGCTCCTATGAATCTATATAACCAGGACATTTCAGAGTGAGAGGGGGGATGAAAAAGAAGGAATACATCAAGCCTATGATATTGTGAAAGAGAGCCAAACCTTTACAAAGAAGCTGAGTTGGATTCATGTTCTAGGGATGAATAAAGAAGCTTGGAGCATTGCATCATCATTAGTTTGTGAACTTCTTTCTTTTCATTAATATAAGAACTTAACCTATTTATCTTAAACTTTCTTTTTCATTTCTTGTATATTTGATTACTTTGTGTAAGTTATCAATTGGTAGGGTTTCTATTACCTAATCATAGATAGTAGTAGGAGAAGGTTTCTCTTTTCTTGCAGGTTTGACTTCATGAGGAATCTACTTGGATTGGAGCTCAATCATTGGAGCGGCGAGTACAAACGTCAGAAATCAGGTGCAAATACTTTCTCCCCTTCTCTCTCAACCCTCCCACAAGAAAATAGAATAGTTATTTAGGAGGATGTTAGTTTCCATTTGTTAGAGGTTGTATCACTTGTAGGAAACCCAAGTGAGGGGAACTCAACCTGTCTACAGGGGGATAATTCTCACCATAGTATTTTTGGCACCCTGGAAGAAGATCATCATAGACTATAGTCGAGGCCATTACTAATATGTTGTTTGAACATGTTTGGGTTCATTTTGGGCTCCCACGAACCATTATTTTAGATTGAGACAACAATTTCCTGAGTACTTTTTTTTCCATCCTATGGTTGATGATGGACACCAAGCTGACCAAATCAACTACCTTCCACCTACATGCTGATGGAAAAATAGAGGTATTCAATAGGATGATTGTCCATATCTTGAGGATGTACAATTCCAAACATCCACACACATGGGATGAGAGCCTTCCTTATGTTCAACATAGCTACAATAGAGTTGTCCACAACTCTATTGGCCACAACCCGTTTCGGGTGTTCTTGGGGTTCCATCCAGACAACTCTATTGGCCACAACCTTTTTCGGGTGTTCTTGGGGTTCCATCCATTTCCCCCCACTAACATGTCTCTTCCCATTGTAGCTACACAAGAAGAATCCTCCCATGCCTAGACCGAGGTTGATTGTGTATCCAAATTTATTGAGTGAATCCAACACATCCAACAACAAATTCATGATATTTTGCCGAAATCCAACACCAAGTACAAGCATTCCATGATCAACATTGGGTACCCCACAATGTTTAGGTGAGAGATAAGGTATGATTTCATTTGCAGAAATATTTCCTCACAGAAGCCCATCGGAAGCTCCTCCCACTATGATACGGGACTTAAA
This sequence comes from Picea sitchensis, assembly GCA_010110895.2. Taxonomy (NCBI): domain Eukaryota; kingdom Viridiplantae; phylum Streptophyta; class Pinopsida; order Pinales; family Pinaceae; genus Picea; species Picea sitchensis. The sequence goes on from SNQJ01S0144641.1 coordinate 15,438, forward strand.
CCATTACCAAGGATGTCAGTGAGAATTGTTTTGAATGAATTATTTCCCATTTCCTTCGCTTGTACTTGGTATTTAATGTAGAACTACTTCAACCATATTTTCCACCTCTCCTGGAAAATTCAGATGTGACTGAGAACTTGGCCCCTACAGAACTCAATCCTGACTACATTGAATAGGTGAAAATTGATTGAATCATGGAAACTAAGATGAAGGTCATCCACCAATAGAACATCCAACTCTATCAGGTCGTCAAAGTAGGGAAACTTCTTCACTAGGACTTAGATTTAACAAAAGTTTCCCCATATGATGGAGGAACTTTACATAATGGGGACCATTTCTTCTTAAGGGGGTGTAATATTCCAAATATAAAATAGTATGCAGAACATAAATAATTAGGTATAAATGGCAGATAAAGAATGATATAACCAGAACTATACCACAATAATACCATAATAATACTAGAATAACAACAGAAATAACACTGTGATTACTGAGAGCAATGTTCACTTGCCTCTTTGAGGGGGAAACCTCCAACAGAGCATATATTTATTACAATAATATCCAAGACAAAAATTCTCATACCCTCTACTCATATTTATACTAAAGATGTTTATCCAAAAGAACAATCTAGAGGAATATCCTTCTAGAAGCAAAAGCTTCTATTAGGTCTTCTTACATTTGATTTATTCTTCTGTATTGCTAGGCCTTATTAATATTGACCTTTATTACATGGAAATATATTATTCTACCTATGTGATGGGTTAGGTCCCTAACATGTCCTCCTCCTTAAAAAAAACCTTGTCCTCGAGGCTTGAGATGAGGAAATTGCTGCAGAATGGTAGTTGGTTCCCAAGTGGCATCTGCTGGAGTTGTATCTTTCCAATGGAATAACACTTCCTTGATGGTGCGCTGACGCAGATGACACTCATGCTAGTCCAAAAATTCTTGTGGTTGTAGCCAAATGGATCCTTCTTCATCCAACTCAGGAAGGTTGGTTTGAGTTTGACACTTAGTTCCAATCACCTTCTTTAAGAAGGAAAATGAAAAATGGGATGGAGCTTAGAATGATTGGGAAAAGATAACTAATAAGCCACCTGTCCCACATGCTCGAGAATGGTATAAGGACCATAAAATTTGGGTGCCATTTTCTGACAATTGTCATCCTTGAGGTGTTATAGCGGGAAAACTCCCCTATGGACTACACTAGGGTTCAACATGTAGGCAGATATAACCGTCTAAAATTATCCTAATTTTCTAACTACCTCAAATATACCCCAAATTCATACATGAACAACAAAGTTAAAAGATCAGGTAACTTTAAATTTTACTTTGTGCCCGGTGTCCATCCTCTCGCGCTCGATAGCTCCGCTGACTGCAAGCCTCCTTCCAAGGCTGACCCACATTCAAAAACAGTTAAACAAGAAAATACAAACATGCATCTCATATATAAATCATGGGTTAGATGTTATAATAAAGCATAAATCAAATACAAACATTTGACACATCATATTTTGGGACAGAAAAAGTATTCCTTTTATTGATATCACAATGTTTACTTACAACAAGATCGACGACTGCTCCATGAACCTAGTCCGGGCTCCTCTTCACCAACCTCCAACTGCGCCTCTGCGTATCTTTCTCCTCTCAACCTCTCTCTAGGAAAATGGAATAGGCTTATGATGGAGGAAAAAGGGAAAAATGGGAAATTCTGATGCAAATCTCACAAGGTGGCTGCAATTTCTTGGGGCAAGGAGGGGATGTGAAACAGATAGAGTTTCATTGTCCTTATGCTTTGCTTTGGAATGAGACCCCAACACCTCCTTTTATATGAAAAAATGATGGTTATTCGGTTGGGTGATGGACTATAGGTGGTCAGACAGTTGGGGAACTACCCAATAGCTTGTAATCTCAACGAATTCCTTGCAACTTTTTAATTTTTGTAACTTTTGCGAGTATACATGGGATGTAGTGATGCATCTAGCATACGTACGTGGGTTGTAGTGGTGTAGAAAGCGTACATACGTGGTCAATAATGGTGCAGGGCATGTGCATCTTCAAAAATAGTTTTTTTAAGAAGAGCAACTCAATGATGGCTTGGAAAAAATAGCAAGTAAGAGGGCCTAATGACATGTATGCATGTGTAGAGAAATTATGGGTTATAACATAAGGGAATTTTTCTTATAAGGTTGTAGTCTAAGAAACACCTGATCTCCTTCTGCAAATCGACGTTCAGAGCGACCTTGATATGCTTGTTGCTTCATACGATTCAGGGCCATGACCAAATTCTCTTTGAGGGTACGGAGAACAACCTTTCGAACCGTAAGTGTTTGGTCAACCGCCTGGACCTTCAAGACACCTGGAAAGTATGAGAGAACTGAAGGTGTATTTTGTCCATATACCACTTCAAAAGGATTCATGCAGGTAGTTTTATGGTAAGAAGTGTTGTACCACCATTCAGCTAGTGGTAACCATTGAGCCCACTGATTTTTCCTTTCCGATGAAAAACACCTCAAATATGTTTCCAAACACTTGTTGACAACTTTAGTTTGACCATCACTCTGGGGATGATAAGTTGTGTTGAGATGCAATTGGGTGCCTTGTATCTTGAATAGTTCTTGCCAAAAATTGTTGGTGAAAGTTGGGTCATGATCAGAAACAATAGAATGAGGCATGCCATGAAGCTTGAAGACCTGATCCATGAAAAGTTGAGCCACAATGGAGGCTATAAATGGGTGTTGAAGAGCATTGAAATGAGCATACTTGGAAAGAGGATCAACTACCACCATGATGACTACTTTATTTCCCGATTTAGGTAAGCCTACAATAAAATCCATAGAGATATCCCTCCAAATAGTAGGTGGAATCAGAAGCGGTTCACTAGTACATATTGTAAAAAATTTGACATTCTATTTGCGACGTTATGAACAAAATTGTCCATACTCTCGAAAAATAGAGGATTTTTTTTTCCATATTTCCCGATAACGTCGCACGTGCGACGTCATAAAAACGAATGTCGCTATTGCCACATTGACGTCTCTATTGAGACACCATTGGATGGCCTTCACTCTTGCCACCTCTGTAACATAGTCGTCTCTCTTTCCACATTTTGTAACATAGTCATCTCTCTTGCCACATTTGTAAAATAGTAGTCGCAGTTGAGACATTTTTGGTGTGTAACAGAAAATATGTCTACTCTCCATTTTTATTTCACAATGTGTGTGCTAGTAAACAAACACTACATGATTTATAGAAATGAAAAAAAAATCAACTATAAAGTGGTCTCTTATGTATCATGAGACTTTTATTCAAACCATGCTTTCTTCGTGTAAGAAGAACAATGTATTGAATCGTATCTCAATTCATGTATAGTTTTGAGACATAAAAATTCTTATTGAATATTAATATTAAACTGTAATTGTTACAACTCTCTTATAGAATATTCAACAATGAATGCATTACCCTTGACCCCTAGAATATAATACATAAACTCATGTATTATTTGGGTTGTGTATAATAAGGTCAATGAAGTTGTAAATGTTCCTAGTGGTCCGACTATTGAATTTTAGATGGCTTTCCATTGTGGGAAAGGATTATGGTGTGATTTTTATGATTTCCATGGTGTCCTTATGATATGCCAATGGTAATATATTATCCACATAAAAGGTTTCTTGAGAAGTAACAAGGGGACCATGATACCATAAGAGCGAAAGAGGAAAGTGGGTGCACGGGTGATATGGTTTGACACTTGTCCTTTGAAGTAAAAACTTCATTTCCCATGATTCCTTAAAAATATTTCCAACTCATCTTTTAATTGGGTGTTATTTTAGAATGTTCCTCATGCTTCTTGGGAAGGGCACACTTGTCTTATACAGAATAAACTTGGGGGGGAAGCATTATTCACCCTCATTCATGAATGATTCTTAGACTCTCCATTCTACCTAAGAGCATTTCTTTCCCATGTGCATTATCCATTTTCCTATCCAAATTATCTTCTTCTTATTGTTCATGGCAGAGCTTGTTTGGAAACATGGTTTTTATGCATGAAAACAAGGAAAAATCCCCATGGAATTATGGCTAGGAAAAAACTATGGGGATTGGGGGATTTGCTTGTAAGAAATGATATGAAATTGGATTGTTTTGAGGGAAAAAAATGGTTGGAATGTCCACAAGAGGTGAAGTAGACACCATTAAAACTTGCAACCTTTCTAGTGTTGGTCATGGATATTTTGAACTGAGTGGTTTCCTTTAGGTCATTCAAAGTGTGAAACCAATATTGTTGGACTTTTTTTTCCTACATTGGAAGGGAATAAGATATCCAAGGGACTATGGAGTAGAGAAAAGGGAGATCTCCCTTGTGATATGACATAGAAGAGAAGCTCATGACATTTGATGTCTAGATGAGGGCATAGAGTGCTCAATAGTGAGAATATTGTCTATGTCATGAGATAAATGGGTTGGCATGAGTGAGATTAGAGCCTTGTAGGAGATTCCTTAAATGTTTTCATTGTGTTATTGAGGAGAAGAGAGTGCCACAATGGTTTATGGCTAGATTTTAGGATCATACCTAGGGGTGTAATTAGGGGGCCAAAGGGACCACTAGAGTAGTAATGATATAGTTATGGTGGTCATTCAATGTAAAGTGGGATGGGTCCATTATGGATGTTATTATTAAATAAGATCCACTAGTCAGTTAGAATGGAATACATGTAATGTGGCCTCATTAAAGAAAGTCCATTAGGTAATTAGGAGGTGGTTATGATTAGGGTTCTCTGGTTAGATATAAAGAGAGACATAGTCCTTACGGATATGTATTGAAGTATATGGATATGTATTGAAGTATTTTGTGTTGGAGATTAGCTCAATGAGAGGTCACTTTACCTTAAGAGGCAAGTGAACAATGGTGTATTTCTTCCAAAAGGATCGTTGTATAGTGTTGCCATGCCTGAAGGGTATTTTTATATAATCAAGTAAATGGGACTTTAAAAATCTTAAGCTTGGATATATTACATGTGATTTAATTTTTATAACTAAGGTAGATAACAATTGGTATTGGAGCTCCTTATTGGGAAAGAAAGTGGAAGAATTTGTTTTCCTTCTTTTTGTATATTTTTTCCTAAGAAAAAAGAGGCAGAAACATTAAGCTATATTCATGTAGCTTTATGTGCATAATATGGGAAAACAAATTCTAGATTTCAATTCCTCTTCAAAAACCATCCAATTTAAAAAAAATAAAAATTGTTCCAATCGAAGTCTAGGAAGTGGATATATCGTTGATTTAAAGTAAGTTATTCTAGGGTTCTTTTTGTGAGAACCATCAATATTGTAGAGAATATATATTTTGACAGAGCGCCCATATTGCAACTAGAACAATGTCATTGGATAGAGGATTTTTGGGGGTTTTATTTGATATTATGTTATTCTTTTGATCAATATTCAATTCCCCCAAAGCCTCATAGATCCAAAGAATGGAAACAAATTGGGAGGATCAAATTGCACACATAATACGAGAGCTTAAGGAGAGATGATAACTTCTTGAAACATATCATGATATTAGTGAAGAGTATAAATGAGATATATATTTTTTGGTGGGATTCAAAGCATGATTGTGATGGTTGGTACTTGAATATTTGTCTTTTATTGGAAGATAACTACYTTCACTTTCCATTTTGATRCCTCTACTCCACCTRATGTATATAATGTMTTTGATGTTACTTACGGGCCGATGATGTCTATTGGTGTTCATCTTGGACAATATTAAATGGTAATGTTCCTTTCAGCTCCYGAATTGACCTCTTACAACCATGCARATGATCTTTTGGATTCTGTTTATTTGGATCCACATGAYCGTGGTGGGAATTTTGAGGACATACTCGACCATTAGTTGAGCTCAAGAGTCATCATTTGGGTTTCAAAATGAACTACCAGGGATGGATCCAAGTTTATGGACGAGCCTTTTGGATTCCTTTAGCATTGCAGTTAGTACTTTCACATGAGACACTGACTATTTTAGCATGGTGGTCATCACTCGTACATGGGACCTAGATTTATGTACGAACTTCCTGGACTACTGGAGCATTGAGACAAACCCTTGCACATGGGACCCAATATCTTTGGACTACTTCATTTTTTTTATTAGAAACCATACATGGGATCCTCATTTATTGTTTTACATCCACACTACAAGCATTGAGGGAAATGCTTTCCAAAGGGGTATGGAATGTTGGGATCCTTCTTAGAGGTGTAATGGGTGGGGGGTGCTGGGAGGGGGGCGAAAGTCCCATTATACTAGATATGGTATAGTTATGGTCGTAATTCAATCTAAATTGGATTGGATTTGGGGGGTGGAGGGGAAAAAGGCCCATTAAACTAGCAATGGTATAGTTATGGTGGTCATTCAATGTAAAGTGGATTGGTTCCATTATGTTTTTTATTATTAAATAAGTCCCACTAGTTAGTTAACATGGAATAAATGTAATGTCGCCTCATTTAAGAAGGTCCACTAGGTATTTAGGATGTGGTTATGATTAGGATGTGGTTATGATTTAGACTGGGTCGATGACAAAAGTAATAAAAATGATGATCTGATGACATCATCCTCTGAAGAATATGTGAGTGAATATGATGAGATGATGACATCGTTCTCACCAACATATGTCCACTTAGTCGCAATGACACATCTTTGATATCCTCCAACACTAAATAAATCCCCACATCAGCAGGGAGTTTAAACATTTTCAATAACTGTGAGTCATTCATCCATTCTCCTACCTCATGGAAATTCTCTTTTGATCATTCTCACCATTATTCACATAACCCCCACACTATATTCCCCTTAGTTACTCAATAATCCAAATTTAGAAATGACCAAAACTAATGCAACAATGACGGAATATCAAACCTTGGAAGAGAGATAGATGGTTGTAGATAAGCATAGAGGCAAGGAAAATTAGAAAACCTTTAACCCCATGCCCATGAAATAGTTGATTTGTAATTATTTGAGAGATAAGGCAATACTCCACTAGGTTTCCCATAAATCAATCAATGGATTGGACTATTTCTGCCTACATGAGGGCACTGAAAATGAAGAAGATGCTTGAGGGATTGTTGAGTAGAGAAAATAAACACTTTCCCTTGTGTTGTGTATGGCATGGAAGAAATATTTTCCCTTATAATCAACGATCACTCACAGACCCACTCTATATATCGTCTCATCTTGTCCTCCTTTCATTTTAATTTTCTGATCGGTCGAATGTTAAAGGAAACAACTATTAAAAGACATTGTACTAGGGATAGAGTACATGATGGGCAATGATGAAATGTGAATGGGGCCAACGTTGAATTTTTTTCAAAATGTTTATGTATGACATCATACATACCATCAAGGCATGTGTCTAGTCTAACCATGTCAAATTTCGATGCATACAGACACATATTGAAGAAATTTCAACGTTGGCCCCATTCACTTCTCACTATACAGGGTCGGTGCATGACATTTTTGGTGGTTGAATTGGAAGTTCCATGACATTTCAAGAGAGTTCCAACAAATATTCTATAGATGGAAACAATGACATTTGACAATGAGATGCCCATTATGAACGTTGTTGCAAACATGAACGATCTCAAATATTATGTGGTCAGGACATCATACATCCTTGAGTCTTGAAACCCTCCCATACCGTCAAGGTATGTGTCTAATCTAACCATGTCTAATTTCGACGCATACATGCACATTTTGAAGAAATTTCAACAATGGCCCCATTCACTGCTCACTATACGAGGTCGGTGCAAGATGACATTGGTGGGTGAATTGAAGATTTTGTGACATCAACTCGACTTGGTAGTTCAATAATCAAACCCTCCTTAAGTATTATGCGGTGACATCAAACATCCTTAAGTATCAAAACCCTCCCATACCTTAACCCCATGCCTTTAGAAAAATTAGAAAACTTTTAACCAAGTATCTAGTTAGTGATAGTTGGAAGAAATTAGAGTGGTGTTGTGATGATCCAAATCAATACAAAAGTGTACGTAATTACAACTTGAAAGAATGTTGCCACCAAACTACTCATCCACAGGAGAAAATGTTCGTTGACTTACTCATCCAATGGAGGAGGGAAATAAGCCATATCCTTGTGATATTGTGCACCCACTGGAAGAATAGTACCATGACATATCAAATATATCAAGATATCAAAGCTTAGATGCAATATTGATGATATCAAATATTATAGAATTAAATCCTTAGGTCAACCAAATATATAATGCTTTAATAACAATCAATAGATTTGAAGACTATCTCAAAGTTAACTTGAATTCTTTCTAGCTTTTATAGCAATAAATTGTGACTTGGGATGACATTAGTAACCCTAGGTGTGTATTCCCTTCAACTATAAGAAAAATGGCTAGAACTAAAACTTATGTTGCACTGTGCATACAACCATTTTAGTGACGATGAAGAGTTGCAATGGATGGCGAGCTTTTGTAAATAGGATCTCAAGTAATGTAACAGGATGAGACTAGTGGAAGCATATTGAAGGGATTAAAAATTTATGCCACTTAAATGCATTGAACGTAGTGCATTGTATAAACTCAAAAAAAGAAAGAAACATAGAGACAACAAAGACAAAAGAGATAATATAGATCAACATAGTGATTTTTGATTAAATATACATCTATTTTTGGTACAAAATAATGAGATACAAGAATTGCAAGGATCAAATTGATGCAAGGAATCACTATAAACCTTGATGGTGAATATAGTTGTAATAGAGTTCAATTCTACAACTAGATTGATG